>CM038215.1:77717248-78004555 GCA_021442155.1 Cymbidium sinense
AAGAAATTTCAATTGTGAGTCTGTGGACTTGGAAAGGCGAAGGGATTATGAGGAGGCTCGTCTCTTGGCCAGCATATCAGTGAGACAGTTTCCTTCTCGATGTATTTGGGAAGATTATATGTTCAAATTTTTCAGTAGTTCCTTCAATATTTTGATTTCATTTATTAAGAACCAAGGTGTGTCATGATCATTTCTTTCCTTGATAATGTGGATGAGGGTCTTAGGATCAGATTCTAACTAATACTATGCCAATGGGTGGAAGGAGGTTATTCTGATTACAAGGATGTAGGTTGCCACTTCAGCATGTAAGGGAGAGCATCCAACAAAAGGAGATGAAAAGTGAAGAATATGCTCACCATCTTGCCCTTTGAAAATGCCTCCAATTCCAACATTACCTGTTTTAGGATCATAGCTTCAATTTATATTAATCTTGATCCTTCCATGGGTCAGTTTTTTGCCATTTCACCAGTTCCCATCTATTTTTGTTGTTCTCCACACATTGTCCTAGTATGTTAGAACACTACAACCTAGTATGTTAGAACACTACATTCAACCTTTGAAGTGCGATTATTTTATAGTTCCATAGCTAATTGCCATCCTTAGATATGATCTAGTATTTTTGATGATAGTATCCCCCATTATGGTGTTACCCTCATGCTTTGCCTCATTTCCAGCCATCCAGATGAATCATGGTATGATCAATGAAGTGATGAAAGAGATGTTAATTTGCTAGTTTTCCCTAGTTTACGAGTTATTAAATAGCTCTAATATAGATTTTCCATTATAGCTCATGTCCAAAATGGGGAAGTTCTGCAAATGTATCCCATATAACCAGGATATAAAACTATGAAGCTCAAATAATATCACCATGAATCGGATAAATCTAAAATCAAACTTAATAGAATATTAAATATGAAATGAATGTTGATTAAAATAAATAATTTAATTAAACCTTAATAATTGATTAGTTATGTCAACTATTAAAGAAAATAATAATATAAATCAATCAAATTTTAAATTGAAATTACAAATTTTAATTTTAATTGAATTAAACTAAAATAAAAGATTAGTTGAATTAAATTAAATAATCATCAAGATATATTAATCAACATATAAATCAAATTATTAACCTTAATAAATGATCAAACTCTTAATTAAAATCTAAATAAAAGATTACATTAAGCTTCAATCAAATCATAAGTTAATTAAATTAAAAGATATTAATCAATTCAAACCAAACTCAAATGAAAGGATAAAATCATTAAATATAAGCAACATTGAAATGATTTAATACAAACCATATGAAATTAAATCTTTAAAGTGAAATTTGAAGAAAGGAATTAAATATTAATTCAATGAGAAGAATTAAACATAAATAAAATTATTACAATTGAATTAAACTAAACTAAAACTCAACAAATCTATAATCAATATCAGTGATCAAAACCACATAAAGTTAAATAACTCTAGCAAACTTAATCTTTAACTAAAATAAATACTAGCTAAATTAAATTCAATAAAATCATTTTAACAAATCAAAAGGGTTAATTAAGATACATAGTTTCTTAGTTTGACCCATAGAATGGATTTTCATCTGAGGGTGAAAAGTCCATTCTACTAGGATTAAGATGTTGAATAGAATGAGCTCTATACTAAATGGAATTTATTTTATTCTTTATTCTTTATATGGTGTTTTATTTCGAATGCCAGGTGGATACCACACAGATCTTAGGGGGTACTTATTGAAGTGATCGGGTACGACATTAACGTATAATGTATTATCTCGAAAGATAGAAACATCACCATATAATGGACCTAATCACCTAATAAAGACTCCTAAGGCATGATGGGTCTTCGTATATACGAGAGAGCTTTCTCCTGCTTTACATGGAAAAGTAAAGTAAGATTTATTTTATGCCAGGTTCTTTAGTTCCCTATGGAGGAAAGCCTCCATAGTTAATTACATCTTAGGAAATGAAAATCTCCTAAGAATACTCTCAATTAAAATAGTCAATCCATTATTTCCAAAGATTTCAAGGTTAGACTATCAAATGATTGGTTATTTTTGGAAAATCAAGTGGGAATGATTCAACTAGAAAGACTTATTTTGGATTCCAAAGGAAGATAATTAGGGAGCACTCATGATACAAGAAAGCCTAGTAAGCACTCTAATATATCCTATAATGAAGCTTTATATGTTTGAAAGAGAGATTTATTTTTATTTGAATTGAATTTTTATTAGAATGTTAGGGCTTATAGTCCATTAATACAAGATTGTGAAAATACCTAAGAGGTAAAGATTTATCCTCGTAACCCAAAGGAAATAGGAAACCTTGGATCCTAAATCTAGGGAGTTCTAGTATAATCTAGGGCATGGCCTAAATCTAATCGAAAAGGAGACACAATGGTTTCTAAGAGAGAATAAACATACTCTAGACTTACAACCAGGCCTTAACACCTACTACGCTTTAAATCCATGTAAGTCAGTCTTATGTAATTGCAAGATGGTTTAAGATATTATTTAATTTGAAAGAGAATAGAGTCCTAAACTCACTCCCTAAGAGACTAGATCATATTTGGCATGAGCATATTACTTAATCTAAATGCAAAATCTTTTCAAATTTAATATTATTTTTGAAATAATATTTTGGACAAAGGCTTGAGATAATTTATGCCTAAATGCATGATGAAATTTGATTGTTGGCCAAATTAAAAGAGAAAGAGGGTGAATCTCCACCATAATGGCGGTGCTCTCATAGGTCAAGCGGCTCTTAAAGTGCAAGAATGGAGGCCCTCATTTTTACAAGAGTGGTATAATATGACATGCATGATGTTAGTTATACAACATACAATTTAATTATGAGTTGAAAGTTATCTTGATTACAACCTAAGCTTTAAAGAGAGGTTGAAAGTTATTTTTTCTTAAAATTTAATTATGAGTTGTTAATTGGGTAGAAAATTTAATTTTTCTCTAAGAGCCTATCGCATCCAGGCCACAAATTCAAACATCAATCATGAAGAAACTATGAAAATTATGCTGTTCTAGTGCACAAGCTAAACATAGCAACAATCATTTTATAGACTTCCATGAAAGAATAAAAGGTCGGTGCGGTCGGGTACCACCACAGATCTTGGAAAAGGAAAAATTAAGTAGCCGAGCTTTACCCTTATACTGCCTGAATTACAAAATAACATTACAATTGAAATTGAATGCATGCTATGGGGGATCTTCACTCTTCATTTCTTCTTCTTTCTTTTTTTTTGTTTTGATTTTCTCTAAGGCATCACAGGGCATCCTAGGACTATGCCTTCTGGCCACAGTTCATCCTAATCCCCATAGCACTAATCCTAATTTCTATTGCAAAATTATATTTTTATGAAAAGTAAATTTAATTACACTTGCAAAATAGATGCTAGATAAATATGCAAACAAATTCAAGTAGTTATATTATATAATTTAGACTTAGCACCCTGCACATGGGTAACCAATCCCACCTGTTCTAATATGGATTATGCTTAAGGGCTTAAGCAATCTGCAAGCAAAATATTTGTGTTCATTTTCAACAACACCATAAGCATAATCTCCTACAGAAAATAACATTAGGCTAACAATGACCTAACATTCATTATACGATCCACATTCCTAACATCCAGTCTAGAACACTACATCACAAAATAAAACATAACATCATATATACACTATCCTAATCTAAAGCTGGAAGTGATGACTTAGCATTCTAATGTGTGTGTTTAGGCTTATTCTGGTATGTCTTAGCTAGTCTTTTGAATTATGATATTCTAAATTTGAAAATATATAATTTAACATGATGGATAGTTTCATTTCAAGTTATTTAAAGGTTTTCCAATTTTAATTTGGATTTTGTTTTGTTTCATTTGATTTACACTTAGCACTAAGTGTTGTAAAGAGAAGAAGAAGGCTTAACCTCCCCCATCCCTACCTTAAGTTGTCTTCTAAAAGAACATTTTTATGATTTAGTATCTTTTAATGAATGATTTATTAAATATGTTATTAGTCCTAAGTTTAGGTTAATCATAAAAAAATCCTATTCAACGTGAAAGGCATCTTAAGATTAATGTGGTTGAATTACCATCACATAGAACACGTTACACTATTTCTTTTCATCACCCATAACATACATATGATTTAACACTTAGTATACCTATACATGCAATATACTTTAGCATACTTAGATTATTATGAATGTGCATAATTTTAGTAGAAAAGGGGACCTTAATTTCTTTAATCAAACACACACACACACATGTATGAAATATGTAAGCAAGTACGTGCCGTTGTTTAAACTAAGGAAGTGAGAAAATCAAATGACCTCCTTGGGGCTACTTAAAGCCTCGTATTTATAGGATTTCGAGATTATATACTTGCTATCTTAAACACATATATATGTACACATAACTATAAGAATGAAAATCATGCAAAATCATAATATAATGGAATGATCTGAGTTGGGTTAGAATTTTAGGGGGTGGCATTTCTAATATTGATTTAATTTTCTTCAAGTCAATTTCAATTCCGCTGTTGTGGTGTTTATTTTCAGATGTCGGGTGGATACCATGCAGATCGTAAGGGATAATTATTGAAGTGATCGGGTACAACATTAAGGTATGATGTACAATCTTGAAAGATGGAAACATCACCTTAAAATGGACCTAATCGCCTAATAAGAACTCCTAAGGCATGATGGGTCTTCATATGTACTAGAGATTCTTCCTCTACTTTACATGAAAAAGTAAAGTGGGTTTATATTATGCCTAGTTATTTAGTTCCTTATGGAGGCAAGCCTCCATAGTTAATTACATCCTAAAAATGGGATATTTTTAAAGAAAACTCTCGATTAAAATAGTCAATTATTATTTTTAAAGATTTTAAGGTTAAGTCTATCAATGAATTGGCTATTTTGGAAAATTAAGTGAGGTTGTTCAATTAAAAGACTTATTTTGGAATCTAAAGGAAAATAAGTTGGAAATGCTCATGATACTAGGAAGCTTAGTGAGCATTCAAACCTATCTTATGGTGAGGCTTTATATATTTGAAATTGAGAGGATTTATTTGTTTAAGTTGAAATTTTATTAGAAGGCTAGGGGTTATAATCCAGCTTATAATCCATTAACACAAGATTGCGGAGATGCCTTAGAGATGAGGATTTATGCTCATAGCCCAAAGGAAATAAGCAATCTAAGGAGCTTTAGTACAACCTAAAAGCACTACCTAAATCTAAGCAAAAAGGGGATATGATGGTTTACCTCCATAAGAGAGAATAAACCCGCCCAACTCTTCTGGATTTATAACCGCACAGAGTGGCCGCTAGCTAACACCTCATTCAATTTAAAATCATGTAGGCCGGTCTTATGTAATTGCAAGATGGTTTTAGCTTTTATTTAATTTTGAAAGAGACTACAGTTCTAAACTCACTCTCTAAGAGACTAGATTATGACTGGCATGAGCACATGACTTAGTCTAAAAATGCAAGAATCTTTTCAAATTTTATATTATTTTGACGCATTCATTTAGACAAAGGCTTTGAGATTTTTTATGCCTAAATTCATGATGAAATTTTGTTATTGGCCAAATCGGAGAGAAAGAGGGTGAAGCTCCATCATAAGGGGTTGCTCTCATAGGCCAAGCAGTCCCTAAAGTGCTGAAATGGAGGCTCTCATGTTTGCAAGAGTGATTCAATATAATATGTATGATGTTATACATATAACATACAATTAAGGCGTTGCTAAATCTTTTAATTACCTTGATTACAAACTAGGCTTTAAGATGAAATTATGAGTTGATTTGAAATTTAGTTATGAGTTATTAATTGGGGTAAAAAAATAGTTTATCCTAAGAGCCTACCGTATCTAGGCCACACATTCAATCATAAATTTCAAGAAACTATGAAAAAGATGCAGTTCTATTGTGCAATCTAAACATAACACCAATCAAATATGAATAGATTTTGTAAAAGAATAAAAGACTTGCTATCACATGTTGACCTCACTTTTGGAGTGAGGATTCAATCTTTTCATCATAGGTTTAGGGGACTTCTAGACACTATGAGCTTTTTAGCCATAAGGCACTTCCAGTGGCTAAGTGAACACTTAACCTAAGCCTAGAGACTTAGAAGGACCAGCCATAGGATTAGGCTATGTCTTAGGGCTTAGGGAAACATACCAAGCATATAGCCTAACCAAATGTATGCATATCTCCTTAGCCAAATTCCAACCTCAACTTAATTATAATCAAATCCAATTGAATCCAAATTATATCCAAACTTCAAACCAAAATCAAATCCACCATAACCCTAACCTAAGCCCATGATTCAATCCAATGGACTTAGCCAAAATTTCCTTCAATCCAAATAAAATTCAATTGATTTTCTCATAAATCAGTCAATTCTTCAATTATTATTCCAAATCAAATCAAATCTCCAATCAAATCAACCAATCCAAAATCAATTCAATTAAACCTAACTTAACCAATTTGACTTGAATACTCAAATAAGCCAAAATTTGTTTGGACTCAAATCAATTGCAACCAAAGTTATGAACCAATCTTAAATCAATATCTAAACTCATCTCAAGTCGATTCAACCCAAAATCCAACTTAATTAGCCCAATTCGTCCGCTTGACCCAAAGTGATCAATTTAACCAAATTGAACCAAACTCTAATCCAACCCAAATTGGATTGAACCAACCAGTTAACTCTTCTCCATGGTGATTGTTGATCATCTTGGATGGTCTAACTATAATCAATTCAATGCAATCAATCTAATTGACCTATCACTGACAAAGTGACTAAACTCAAATCTCATCTAACTTAATGGTGAACCAAACTAATCTTTTATAATGATGATCATCGATTCAATTACATCATATCCATCTTTGACTGACCAAATAAACCCACATTTCTGAAATTGGTATAAATGACCAAATTAAATCACCATATGGCCAATTGACCAATCATTACAAATGAAATGAACATATGTTAAACCAAACTCAATTTGATCAATTGAATCAGGACCCATTGACCAATGTGGTATTTTCATCATTCCCAAATCAAAATTGATTAACAATCATCTTTAAATTATCAATTGAACCTAAGCCAATGCCTAGCCTAATTTGGCCAAATTGGTCAACTTGACCGATTTGACCCATATAGATTCAAATAAGTTAAAATTAAATTCAAGCCAAATTAAACCAAAACAATTATACAAAAATCTTCCAAATGCTCAGTTGAACTTGACTCAACCCTTGGTTTGGCCCAATTTGACCAATTGATCAACTTGACCCAACCTAGTCGAATTTGACCTACATGGGCCAAATTGAGCCAAACCCATTCAAACCAAACCTAAACCCATTGAAACTTGGCATGAGCTTGCCTTGGCTCACCTTAGGTTAGCCCAAATCCAACCTAACTCATGCTTGACCTGAGTTGACCCAAAACCCAATGGGTCAAGCTTGCCAAATAGGAAAAATACCCCATGTGAATGATCAAACTGACTCTCCTCCACATGGCTGCCTTGACCTCCACTGTTCATCAGAAATAAAATCATCACTTTCCTTTGTGAATAAACCAAATTTACTCTCCACTCAGCTATTGAATCCTTCAAGAGTGACCTTTTTCACTGAGTCATCCTTCGGTCACTTTGAGATGGGACATTCCTTTAGCTCCCCATCAAAACTCAGCCCCATTTCCTTAACTCTTCTCACATGTTCCCAGACATGAAATGAATCTTCACCTAAGCATTTTGAGCACCAAAAGTACTTCCTAGACCAACTCCTACAAGGATTCCAAAAATGTTTGATCCACAGAGCCACCAGTGAGGAATCAAGACACCATCTTCTCAGCTTTTACTTACTCCTTTGGTTCACCCGGTAACGAGGTATTTTTTTGGCAAATTGAGTAATTTTTAATTTTTTTGGGAATTTTCAAAAGAAATATTAATTTCATGTGAATCCAACCATAGGATCCTTGTAGATCACTCCCTTAAAGGTGTAGAATTGATCTTGAGCATCCCTGAGCTCCGTGGAGCTTGATTTGGGAGAAGGAAAGTGAATGGTGCCCGTCTTTCATCTGTCGGGGGACAATAGATCATCCGCCATCCATTTAGCATGATTGAAATGGATGGCCATGATCTTTCATTAGATTTAATCTTGATTTATCCTAAGGAAACCATGGGAGTAACCTCTATTAACGGGGATGAAAGCGAGTCCACTGCTGCCACATCAATGCTAAGTCGAACGATTTTAAATAACCAATCTCACAAAACCACGTGAAAAGTGCTCCATGTTAGTGATCCATGTAGCGTTGATAGGATTAGGCTTAATTAAAGCTTAATTATCCTTTTAGTTATTGAAACTTTGAAAAATCATACCTAATTGTAGAAAAATCTAACAAATGCAAATAAATACTCATTTTAAAGGTAAAATAGGGGAGTTTAATTAAAAATAATTCCATTTGATTTTGAATAGTAATTAAGTGTTAATTTGGATTTGAATGCATACTTAATTAATTAAATCTAATTACTTGGGTAATTGATTCCAAACTCGAGAAATTAATTTACTGGGATAACCTCTAACTCTCATGGTTTTCTTGAAATTTATTTCTTAGGTAATTAGAAAAATTGATGTTTTAAACCTTAATTACCTTCCTTAATTAATTTAATGATTAATTAACATTCAAAAATAGCAATAATTAATTAATTAAAGCTTACTAAACACTGATTAATAATAAATGGATGAGGGAGAATGATTTAGACCTCCTTCCTAGTCTCTTTAACAAGTTCATTTCATTATTAAGAGGATTAAGTAAGATGCCAATTAATTAAGTGTTTAATTAATTAATCAAATGGATAAATTAAATCAAATTATAATACAAATCACATCAAATAAGGAATAATGAAATAGAGGGTTCCTCTTTATGTGTTTAATAATATAAAGATCTTTTAAGGAAATTATGACTAACCCATGAGTGTGGGACAATCATAAAGTACTTAATTATATTCTTTAACTTAATTAAACTTTAATTATGCACCAATTGCAATAGATACTTTAGGAACATTGCAACTTTACTTTTTTCGCACATTCATATCATTTATGGTTCATGATTAAGTGATTAATCAAATTAAAGAAGCATAAGAAAGGATAATTAAGTGATTTAATTAATGATTCAACCTAATTAATAAATAAAATTCATTTAATTATCTTTCCTTGAACTAATTAAGATTACCAACATTACATGAGGTTAAAACAACAAATAATAATCTCTCCCTTTTAAGCTTAATCAAAATCTAAAACACAAATTAATAATGAACTTTGGTTTTCTTTAAACAATCTTATTTGATATGATTATCCTTAGGAATTATTGTATTTGAATGAATCATATGTTTATATTTAGTTATTCCTTTCCAATCATTGCAAAATGTTTTTATGTTATATGAATCCATTCAATCATGTTTCCAAATCTAAATGAATCAAACAGATTTTATTTGTGTGAGCTTGCATGTGTTGGCTTAACTTAATTTGTGGCTACTATCACTAATAAATTCAAATATGTTTTTCCAAAGCTTATAAATTGATAATAATATGTGGAATGATGATAGTTATAAAATCATATAGGACTTGTATGTGCTTATAGTTTAAGTATATGAATATGGAGTTCTCTTTCTTTAATTCTCATATAGATTTACATAGGTTTGAATGTTAATGGGTATATAGTCTGGACATCCCAGGAATATGAAACTTTAAGTAGCCCCAAGGAAGTCATTTGATTATCTCACTTCCCTGGTTAACAAAGGCACAAACCCATTTGATTTCATTCATTTGTATTTTGGTATTAGAATTTGGTTAAAGCTTCAATTTATGTGCATAAATGATCCAACCAATGAAAATATAATCTCTCACTTCCCTAGTTAACAATGACATGTATTTGCTTACATCTTTTATACATGTGTATGTGATTAAAGAATGAAAACCCTTTTTTTTTCTACTAAAAATACATGCACTCATAATTACCTAAGTCACTAAAATATGTAGTATGCGGATGTAAAGCTTCTTCCCTATTATGTATATGAATCTACATATGATTGAATGCTAAGAAGTATATTGTCTGGACATTCCTGGAATATGGGACTTTAAGTAGCACCAAGGAGGTCATTTGATTATCTCACTTCCCTGGTTAACAAAGGCATGTACTTATTAATTTCATTTTTATGTATTTTTGTATTAGAATTTAAATATAGTTTTAATCCATATATATTATTAACAAAGATGCATACTTATTTAATTTGTAAATAATTCAATCATAAATAAATGTAAATCCCAAAATATGTTTTATGTTCATATATGCTAAGTGTTAAATTATGTGCATGCTACACGTGATGGAAAGGAATGGCTTAGTATATGTCATGTGATAGTAATTCAAGTATTTTAATCCCTAGACGCCTTTCATATTGAATAGGATTATTTGAAGTTAACCCAAACTTAGGATTAATAAGAGAATACTTAATAAGCCATTCAATAAAAAGAACTAAGTTATAAAAATGTGCTTTAAAAAATGGCTTAAGGTAGGGATGAAAGGGGTGAGCTTCTTTCCTCTCTTTATAACACTTAGATGCTAAGTGTAAATCAAATGAAACTAAGCAAAATATAAATTAAAATTCATAAATTAAGTAAACAACTTGAAATGAAACCAACCTTTATGTTAAATTAAATCCTTCCACATTTAGAAAATCATAACTCTAATATTTAGTTAAGACATACTACACAAAGCCTTAGCACACACACTAGAATTAAGCCACCACTTCTAGTCCTAAGTTAGGACGATGTATGTGTGGTATATATTTTGTTTTATGATATAATATTTTAGACTAGATGTCGGGGTGTATGTTTCGTAGACTGCATGTTAGGCTTCTTTTAGAAAAATGTTATCTTCTACAGAGGATTATGCATAAGGGGTTTCTTAAAATAAATATAAATGTTCACTTTGTAGGTTGCTCAAACCCTAAGCATAATCAAAGTTAGGACAAGTGGGCTTGGTTACCCATGTGCAGGGTGCTAAGTCCAAATTATGAACATAATTGCTTGGGATTGTATGTATGTTTAGCTAACTTCTATTTTGTAGGTGTAGTTAGATTTACTTTTTCTATATAAGTGTAATTTTTGTAATAGGAATTAAGATTAGTGCTATGGGGGATTAGGATAAGCGGTGGTTAGAAGGCTTAGTCCTAGGGTGCCCTGTGATATCTTTGGAGCAAATCAAAACTAAAGAAGAAGAAAGAAGGACATGAAGAGATGAAGAAGTGAAGACCCCCCAATAACATATATATATATATATTTCTAATTGTAATTATTCTTTTATATTCTGAGATGTATATGGGTAGAGCTCAGTTACCCAATTTTCTATTTTCTGGGGTATATGATGGTGCCTTGCTGCATCGACCTTTATTCTTTTGCATTAGTTTATAAAAAAATGTTTGATGTTATGTTTAAATTGTGCATCAAGATTGCATGATTTTCATAGTTTTGTAATGATTGATGTTTGCATTTGTGGCTAAGATGTGGTAGGCTCTTAGGATAAAAATTAATTTTTTTACCCTACTAAGAACTCATAACCAAGTTTCAAAATAATTCATAACCTCACCATAAAGCCTAGGATTTAAATAAAATAATTAAAATATTTAGCAACCCCATAGCTATATGGTTGTATATTTCACATCGTGCATGAATATTCCTTCTTCCATGAATATGGGGGGTCTCCATCTTTGCATGATAGGGGAATGCTTAACTTATGAGGGCATCCCTTATGATGGAGAACACTCTCTTCTTGCTGGTTTAGCCTACAACTTCATTTCATCATGCATTCAGGCGTAAGAAATCCCAAAACCTTTGTCCAAAAATGAATGTGTCAAAATAAAATAAAATTTGTAAATATTTGCACTTTTAGACTGAGTCATATGCTCATACCACTCATGATCTAGTGTTTTTGGGAGTGGGTTTAGAACTGTAGTTTCTTTATATTAAATAACAAGCCTAGCCATCTTACAATTACGTAAGATCAACCTACATGATTTTGAATCATAGGAGGTGTTAGCTGGTGGCCACTCTAGGCGGTTGTAAGTCCAGAAGAGTCAGACGAATATATAATCTCTTGTGGAATAGACTCTTATGTCCCCTTTTGCTTTGATTTAGGTTATGCTTTAACATGTGTTAAAGCTCCTTAGATTTGGGATCCGAGGTTACTTATTTTCTTTAGGCTATGAGCATAAATTCTCATTTCTTAAACATTTCTTCAATCTTATGTTTATGGATTATACGCCCTAGCAATCTAATAAAATTTTAGTTCAAATAAATAAATCCTTTCATTTTCAAATATATAATGCCTCACCATAGGATAGGTTAGAATGCTCAGTAGGCTTCCTAGTACCATGAGCATTTTCTACTTATCTTCCTTTGAATTCCAAGAATAAGTCTCTCTGATTGAACCATCCCATTTAATCTTTTAAAAATACCAATCCTTTGATAGTTTTAACCTTAAAATCTTTGGAGACAATAATTACGTACTTTAATCGAGAATATTCCTAGGAAAGCCCATTTTCATGGATATAATTAACTATGGAGGCTTGTCTTAACCTAAAATATTTGGAGACAATGATTACCTACTTTGATTATTTGATTTTGAAAGTATGAATGTATGAGATCACATGACATGCAACATTTAAAGTGATTGAAAAGAGATAATCAGTCATTTCCATATGATTCATTCAACTACATTAATTCCTAAGGACAATCACATTAAAAAAAGATCATTTAAGGAAAACCAAAGTTTCTTATTAATATTTTTTTTTGGATTTTGATTGAACTTAAGGAGAAGAGATCATTTGATATTTTCAATCTGATGTTGGTGATTTAATATGTTTAAGGAAAGATAATTAAATAATTTTTATGATTTAATTAAGTTGAATCATTACGCAATCCATTTAATTGCCTTTTCATATGCTTCTTTATTTTAATTAATCATTTAATCATGAGCCATGAATGATATGAACATAAGGAAAAGAAAATTGCAATGCTCCTAAAGGGCCTAATGCAATTGTCTAATGATTAGAGAATAATTAAGTTAAAGAATCTAATTAAGTATTCTTATGATTTTTCACACTTATATGTTAATCATAATTTCCTTAAGGGTCTTTATGTTATTGAACACATAAAGAGGAACCCTTAATTTAAATGTTGATTATTTGAAGTTTCTAGCAAATTAATCTTATTTGATTTGGCCATTAATTAATTAATTAATTCCTTAATTAAACTGTGTATTAATTAATTCTCTTTAATGAAATGAATTTAAAAAGTAATTAGGAAAGAGGTTCTAATCACTCTCTCTTACCATCCCACTATTAATTAATGACTGATGAACTTTAATTAATTTATTTTTACTATTTAAAACTTTAATTAATCATTACATTAATTAAGAGAGTAATTAGGGTTAAAATGTCAAATTTTCCTAATTATATAGCCAATAAATCCCAAGAAAATCATGGGAGGCAAAGGTCATCCCATTAAATCAACATGCCAAGTTTGAGATTAATTGCCCAAGTAATTAGGCTCAATTAAGCTAATTAAGGAAACATTAAATATTAATTAAGTCTTAATACCTATTCAAAATCAAATGGAATTATCTTTATTAAATTCTCCTATATTTAACCTTTCCAAAATGTATTTATTTGCATTTTTTGGATTTTTTCACAATTAGTAATGAATTTAGGAAGTTTCAACCAAATAATCACATTTTAAAGCCTAATTAAATCCCTAATCCCATCGGAGCCACACAGACGGCTGATGTGGCAGCACTTTCCATGTGGTGCCATAGGATTGGCCACTTAAACGGTCCGACGTGGCACTGATGTGGCGGCGGCATACGAGCTTTCATCCCTGCCGTTCGAACTATGATCGAACGGTGGGGATTAATTCCTTGGTCCCAATAAGAATTAAATTGATTAAATCTAGCGGATTAATCATGATCTGTTCCAATTATGTGGAACAGACGAAGGATGATCCTTCATCCCTTGAGCAATGAAAAAAATACATCGTCCACCCTCCCTTGCTTTATTTGAGCTCGCTAGGGTTCGTGGAGGCTCGTGATCAATCCCAAAATGTTCATGAAGAAGATCTAAAGGGGTCCTATAGTGGGATCGGAAAGAAATCAAACTTTCCTTTACAAAAGGCTAAAAAAATGAGATTTTGTAGAATTTACCTCACTAAAGCTTAGTACTGGTAGTTAACCGACTGAGGTAGCTTCGTCTTGAAGAGATGAAGGCCTACTGAGAAGCTCGCACCTAGCCTTCTCGCCAGTGGCTTTGTGGATCAAATGCCACCAAAATTCTCGCCAGAGTTTGTCATGGAGTGGTCTTCGGTGCTCGAATCAATTAGGAATCAATTCATTTCTCCTTGCCGAAGCTTAATGAAGGTGTGGGTAATGTTAATTTGAAAATGGTTAAGTTTGGAGAAGGTTGGATGAAGATTGGTTCTATCTTATTTCAGGGTTGGCATTTTCAGTGACGGGAAGACTCTGAGAACTCCGAAATACACTCGAGGAGGTCACCTTGAGTTGCTAAAGCTTTGAGGATGTGTCTAGTGTCATTTTGGATTGGAATGAGGGGGAGTATACCCTCTCCTCCCTCAAATCAGATGGCTCAGATTGTCCCTGCATTTGGTAGTTGTCCGGGCAATGCAGGCGGTTGGGGACGTTAGTGATTACCTGAGATGGCTCGATTTGAGTGGGGGAGGGTCTGAGGTTGGCTGCCAAGGCTTATCTCTATCTCCCTTAGTGAGCCAATGAGGGGAGGTGGGTTAATAGACCTGTCTTAACCTATGGCTGACCCAACTAGCCTTGGGTCAAGTTAGCCATTGGGCTAAGGGTCCAAACTAAGCTTTGGGTGGCTGCCAAGTGCAAAGGAGGGGGTTTGACGACCCAAAAATAGATTTTGTCTCATGTGGAGGGCTTTACCTAGTGGGTTGTTCACCTCGTTTTTAGAATGAGCTCTCAACTCCTCCATCTTAGACATATGACTTCTCTTAGACTTTAAGAGTTCCTTAGTCTTAAGACACATCTAGTGATTATGTGGACACTCAACCTAACCCAGGAGACCTAGAAGAGTTAGCCATAGGATTAGGTCATGCCTTAGGGGTGTTAGGAAAATTTGCCTACCTTATAGCTTGAACCGATCCTCACTTCCTCCTTTCAAGTCAAGCTCCAAATCAATTCAAATCAAACTCCAAATCAATTCAAGCCAAACTCTAAAATAAATCAACTTCAAACTTAAATCAATTCCAACTAATTGAAACCCCTGATTGAATTCCAAATTTGAAAAAAAAATCTTTCATAAGTCACTTTGATAAAATTCTTGAACTTAGCCAAATCAAATTCAAATCAAGCCAAACCCTTGATTTTTCTTCATGATTCAATAAATCCTTCAATCATGAATCTAAATATAAATATAAACTCCAATGAACAAACCAAAACTAAATTCAAAAATCAAACCCAAATCAAACTCATGTTCACCCTTTGAACTTGAAATTGTCAAGTGAGTCAAAACCCATTTGACTCCAAACCACTTGCAAATGGATTTATATTTCAATCATAAGTCCATATGTGAGTTCAATCAAATTTAAGCCTTGATCAAGTCAATTGACCCACTTAGGCTCACTTGACCAAAGTAACCTAAAGTACCCCTTTTGAGCTAAATTCTAATCCTACCCAAATTGGATTGAACTAATCCCACCTAAGCCTCACATTGTGAGCAACAATCATCATGAGATGATCAATCACTCAAATTGGGTCAAACCAAGTCAAACATAAGGGTTGACCAAGTTAACACTTAGCCAAAATGAAACCTAAACAATTCAAAATCCACCATAGGCCAAATTGATTAAAACCATTGATCAAAATTCATTCATGATCAATGTTTGAACTTGACCAAGTCATCATTTGAGCCTAACCTAGCCAAATTGGCCACTTAACCCAAGTTGACTCAACTTGACCCAACTTGACCTAAAAAGTCAAAATATGTCAAAACTTGATCTAAGCCAAATTGATTGAAACCAATGGGTCAAGTTCATTCTAATTACTTGTTGAACTCTACAAAGCCCCAATTGGCCAACTAGACCCAACCTAGCCCAATTGACCTTGAACCCAACTTGACCTAAAAGGTCAAATTGAGCCAAATCAAAATATAAACCAAATTGATTGGAAAAAAGATACCAATATATTTCATATGACCAATGAAGCCTAAACCAACCCATTACCTAACCCAAATAGGTCAAATGGGTTAAGTTGGTCAACTCGACCCATTTGACCTAAATGAAATCAAATGAACCAAATCCAAATATAAATCAAATTGAATCAAACCAATGATGCCAAAACATTTCAAATGGTCATATGAACTTGACCCAACCCTTCGTTTGACCCAATTTGACCAATTGGTCAACCTGACCCAAGTTGACCCATTTTGACCTAAATGGGTCAACATGAGCCAAATCATATCAAATCAATTAAAAATTCATTAAAACTTGGCCCAACCCATTTTTCAATCATACCAAACATATTAGAACTAAAATCCAAGCCAAATGACCATTTTACCTCTAGATCATATGGTAACCTAAAATGAAAACCATTTGGAATTTGGTCATTTCCTTTTCAAGGACACTTGACATCCTCTTAGTGGACCAAATGGTCTCTAATGAGAATGTTGCACTTGACCCATTATGTTTGGGTCAGCCAAACCCAACCCAATGTCAAAACTGATCACCTCACTTGACATGAGCACATGAGAATCAATCCTCCACCCATTTCAAGCACATGGCACTCCTCCACTACCTCTCTCTGGCCAAATCGAATGCCATGCCACTCAAAATGGCCTAAATAACCCATTGAATAGGGCGAATTGGATCAAAATGGAAAGGAAGCTTGGGGCCATCTGATCCTTCTAGGGGAGATATACTCCCCATAATTTAATTTCATTCACACAGACTCACACTCGATTGGCTGAGAGAGACTTCCCTCAAGATTCTCAAGCACCCTCAAGCAATCCCCAAGCATTGGCATTCTCCATTTTCAGATTCTTTCAAACTAAAAAATGGGAGCCTAAGGATTTCCAACTTAGTACCCAATTTCAATCCAATTCCTCCTTGAGCATCCTGGGGATCGAACTCATCTAAAGCTTCTCCCAAGCTCCAAAGGCAAGGGAGGTGGGACTTTGATCAAGGCCGCAAGCAATTGAAGGGTGACTTGTCCCATAGGAATATTTACTCAAACCCAAGGATTGAAACTTTAAATAGAGCTTCATCTCCACTAGGCAGAAGCTACCTGATTCGCCGGTGATAGCCTCCTATGCCTATTCAAAGCGAGCATAATTTGAATTTTTTTGGTCCTTTGTGAAGGAAAGTTTCCCCCCAAGTGGAATGGACCGTTAGATCTTCATTCCCTTGCATGATGATGGTGTGGGTTGAGTTTGAGCTCAATATAAGCTCAATTGAGCTCGGATCATGCCATGGCAGATGGACGGTGGCCATCTCCGATGGGCGAGCTCAGGAACAGATCATGGGCCATCTATCCATGCATTTTGGATGGACGGCCATGATCAAGCCACATAGGATCCCCTGATTCACCACTTAAGAATTGCAGGCTCAATCTCAACCGCGCATTTTGGATGGATGACCATGATCAAGCTGTGTAGGATCCCCTGATTCACCCACATTGCGCTCAATCTCAATCGTTGATCCTTGATCGACGGGTGAGAAAGCATAACGCCGTTGGCGAACTCGATGTGAGAACTTAAGTGGCCAATCTCATTGCGCCATGTGAAAAGTGCATGCCGCGTCAACGGTCCACGTGGCGCCGACAGGATTAGTCATTTAATTAGGCTATTTAATTAATGGATAATCAAGGAAACTTCAAAATAACATAACAAAATGTAGAAAAATTAGAAAAATACAAAATAAAAAGCACTGTGAAGATAATTCAAAGGGGGAATAATCTAAAATTAAGTTTAATTAATTTTGAACAATGATATTTTCTGAATTTGGGTTTTATTGGAATTGTAATTGTTTAATTACTGTCTAATTATCCCACTAATTAATTCCAAACTTTTCATGTGCATTTAGTGAGTTGACTTCTGCATCCCCTAATTTTCTTGGGATTTATTAATGGTTTAATTATGGTAATTGCTTGGTTCATTCCTAATTACCCTCTTAATTAATTAAATAATTAATTAACCTTTTGAATAGTGATAAATCAATTAATTAAGTTTTCTAATCATCTTACAATAGTGAGTGGACTTAGGGAATGGGATTAGGGTTCTTTCCCATATCTTCTTTTCCTAAGTTTATTTCATATGGATAAAAATCTAATTAAGATGTAAATTACTTAGATGGCTTAATCACTTTATTAAATGGCTTAATTAATCAAAGTTTTAAAATCAAATCAATCTGAACTTAACCAATTCATCTTAGGAAGATTACTTAGGTATTCAGTAACCTAAGTAGCTTAAGAAAATCAAAATCCAACCCACATGTGTGGGAAGGATTATGAATATACTTAAATTAAACCCTTTAACTTAATTAATCACTAATTATGAGCCAATTGCATTAGGACCTTTCTTTCCTAGGTGCATTGCTGATTAAATTCCTTGTGTGGTTTTATGTCATACATTGGCTCATAATTATTTGATTAAATATGTTAAAGTGGTGTAGGTAAGGGGTAATTAATGAACTTAATGTACACCTTAACCTAAGCAAAATATAAAAATCTAATGGTTCTAAAATTAAACTAAAACAACATATACATGTGGGGAATGGGTTAGGGCAAACCTCTTCACATTTCTAAATTCAAAGTCAAACTCAAAAACTAAAATTTATTTAAAATAATTTTGATTTGCTTTAAATAATTCTATTCCATAATATTGTCTTTAAGAATTAATTAGGGTGAATGAATTTACTTGCTTTCATCACTTTATTTCTTTTCTATCATACTAAATATGTATGTCATATGAAAATCATGCATTCATGCCTTTTAAAAATCAAATTAAAAGTGAAATATTTCAAAAATTTATGTCAAATTGCATGTTTTGACTAAATTAAGAATATGAATGGCTATTATCAATATTAAATCCAAAATTACTTTCAAAACTTAAAAATCAAATATCATAACTAAAATGTATGCTATTTATAATTATTTATGAGCTTGCATATGAATAGTATAAAATGTGTTATGTTATTCTTCCTCTCTTTCTTAGCATTGAATTGTATAGGATTTGCAAAATGTATAGTCCATTTGAAAAGGACATAGCACTTGCTTAAATCCATTCCTATACACTCCTATGTCATGACTCAAGAATGAATTCCACATCACATATATAAACTAAATAATCAAACCAAAAATCAAACAAATATAAACTTTGCATGATTCTCTTTCCATGCATGTCTTTCCGTACATGCCCATGTATTTAAGAAAAGTGGTATAATAGTCTTGATAACCTCAGGGTTGCGAGGCTTTAAGTAGCCCTAAGTAGGTATTGTACCTTACACTCTTGGTGCTAACAATGGCACCGTACTCACTTATGTCTTTTATACTTGTAAATGTGCATATGAAAAATGGATAAAAGAATCACTCTTTTTTTACTTAACAAAATCATGCATCATGAAGCATCCGAATTTTCTTAAATAACTCTCTTAGCATTCATCATCAAGGTATGCTAAACATTCCATTTACATGTATAGATATGCTTAGGATTCATCCATATGCATGTTACATATGTTGGAAAAGAAATGAAGTGATGTGTATTTTGTGATAGTATTTCATTTTACTTAATCGTAAAATGCCTTTCTTTTTAAATAGGTTTGTTTAAGAAAAAAAAATCTAAACTTAGGATTAATTAAAATACTTAATAAAACATTCACTAAACAAAAATCAAATATGAATCTACCTTAGAAATGACTTAAGGTAGGGAAGAAAGAGAAGTTCTCTCCTGTTTTCCTCTCTTTACAACTTAGTAATTAATTGTAGAATTCATTCAAATTAAATCAAAATATAAAATAAAATCAAACAAAGTAACTAAATCACTTACATGAAACAAACCCTCTAAGTTGAACATTTTCATACTTAGAAAACTTCAACCTTAAAACTAGCTATGCATACCACAAACCTTAAATATCACATTAGTCACCATTTCTAGATTTAGGTTAGGTGCATAGTTTGATGTTCTTTTATTTTGTGATGTATTATTTTAGTCTGGATGTTAGGGTGTATATGCATAGACTGAATGGTAGGATGACCTTAGTCTAACTATTATCTTTTATAAGAGATTATACTTAAGGGGCAGTGTAATAAAAATATAACTACTTTTACTTTGCAAGTGCTTATACCCCTAAGCATAATCCAAATTAGGCTAGGTGGACTTGGTTACCCTTGTGTGGGGTGCTAAGTCTAATTTATACATATACATGCTTGAGATTGTATGATTTGTTTACCTAATTTCCATTTTACTAGTTTTAGTTAGATTTCCTGTTTTCCATTTTCATGTAATTTTACAATTAAGATTTTGGAATGATTATTATGGGGGATTAGGATAAACATTGGTTATAAGACCATGTCTTATATACCATGTGAAGCCTTTGGAGCAACCACATTCCAACCATCCAAAAAGGAACCAAAAGAAGAAGGAAGAAAGAAGAAAGATGAAAGAAGAAAGAAATAAAGAATGACCCCCATAACATGAATTCCTTCTAAATTGTAATATATTCATTTATAATCGGGTATAAGGGTAGAGAGCTTGGCTTATTTTTTTCAGGTTTGTGCAAGAGTCCAACCACAAATGACCTTTATTCTTTTATTTCTTTATAAATTGATTGATGTTTATTTTGCTTGTCCATTATGATGAGATTTTTTCCTAGTTTATTCCTTGCTTTGATTTATGGACTGAATGATGATTAGGCTCTTAGAAAATAAATTTTTTATCCAACTAATGAATTCAAATTAAAAATAAAGTAACTCATAACCTCACTTAAAGCTTAGGTCATAAATCAAGATAAAAGAATTAGCAACCCCTTAGCTAGATATTATATTACTTTTCTCACATCATGCATGAAAAAGCATATTATTTCACTCTTGATTGGAGGGCTTCCACCTTTGCTAGAGAACTTGGCTTGACCTTTGAGAGCCATGGTGGAAACACACCTCCTTATCTTGCTGATTTTGGCCCATAATCTAATTTCTCATGCATTAGGCATATGAATCCTAAATCTTATGTCAAATTGATTATCCAAAATAAAAATAAATGTGATAAAATTTATATTAGATTTAAGTCATTAAATCATGCCCTACATGATCTAACCTCTTAGGGAGTGTGTTTAAGGTCTTAGTCTTTTTTTTAAAATAAATAATAGCTTAGCTATCTTGCAAAAGCATTTGACTTGCCTACATATTTTAAAATCATAGGAGTTAATTGGCGGCCACCCCCAGGCAGTTATAAGTCCAACAGTCGGGTGGTTTATCCTCTCTTATAGAGGTAAACTAAATACCCATTTTCACCTTAGATTTAATTTGCACTTTTGGCCCTTGCCAAAGCTGTCTAGATTTAGGTTCCAAGGTTGCTTCTTCCTTTTGGAGGCTATAAGAATAAATACTCTCTCTTAAGTATTTCCATGACCTTATATCATGGAATTGTAAGCCCTAACTTTCTAATAAAAATTCAACTCAAATAAATTAATTCAATTTCAAAAATGTAAAGCCCAACCATAGGATAGTTTGGGCTGCTTACTAGACTTCATGGTATCCTAAGCATCCCCTACTTATCTTCATTTGGCATTTATAATAACTCCCTCCTCTTGATCTATCTCAGTTGACTTTATAAAAATAAACCAATTGATTGATAGTCCTACCTTTCAAAATCTTTGGAGACAATGATCATTTACCTTAATCGAGAGTATTCCTAAGGAATCCTGCTCCTTAGGATGTAATTAACTATGGGGGCTTGCCCCTATAAGGAACTTAACGAACCCATTTAAAATAAACCCTACTTTACTTTTCCATGTAAAGTAGGGGAACAATCTTGGGTACATTCCGAAGACCCATAGTCATTAGGAGTCCTTTTTGAGGTTGTTAGGTCCATTGTATGGTGGTGACTTCTATCTTTCGATATATTACACCTCTCCTCAATGTCGCACCTGATTATCCTAATAAGAATATTTACGAATCTGCGTGGCATCCCAACAAGTTGTATTTTATGTATTTCTATTTTCATTTATCCTCTTTACCAAAAGGGAGAATAGATGAAGATAAGAATATGTAAAATGTTCACTACATGGGTAATGGGTCAATTCATGTTGGACATGGGTAGGTTTTGATTTGGGCTGACCCATGGTGACCTAATGATGGGTCATGCCAAGTTTGAATGGATTTGGGCTTGATTTGATTGAGTTTGGCTCAATTTGACCCATGTAGGTCAAATTAGGCTAGGCTGGGTCAAGTTGACTAATTGGTGAAATTGGGTTAAACCATGGGTTGAGACAAGTTCAAATGATGATTTGTCATGTTTTGAATTAATTGGTTTGATTTGGTTTTTAGTAGATTTGAATTTGACTCATATGGGTTCATATGGGTCAAATGGGCTAAGTTGACCAATTTGGTCAAATTGACCAAAATGGCTTGGGTTAGGTGTTGGTTTAGGTTCAATTTATCATTTGAAGATGATTGTAGGTTTTGATTTCAATCAATTTGCATTTAGGAGTGATTTAGACCAATTTTACCCTTTAGGTCAATTTGGGATAAATGGGTCAATTGGGTTCAACCAGGGGTTTGATCATGTTCAATAATCGATTTGAAGTGGATTTGAATCATTGATTGTAATCAATTTGATGTAGGATTTGATTTTGCCTAATTTGGCTTTTTAGGTCAAATTGGGTCAACTTGGGTCAAGAGGCCAATTGGATTTTGTTTTTCTTAATTGATGGTCAAGTCATGTTCAAAGATCAATTTGAAGTTGGTTAGAATCATTGATTTCACTTGGTTGAGTTTAGAGAGAAGTTTGGTTCAATTTGGTTTATGTAGGTTAATTGGGTCAAAATCAAATGACAACAAATTGGCATGATCAATCAAGATGATCAATGATATAGAGGTTGTGGATGGTTTTATTCAATCCAATTTGGGTTGGATTGGGGTTTGGTTCAAATGGATCCTTTAGGTCACTTTGGGTCAAGTGAGCCTAATGGCTCAATTGAGTTGGTTTTGGATTAAATTGAGTTTGATAATTGATTTGGGATTGATTGTTGGTTTTGATTCCAATTGATTTAGATTTAATTAGATTTTGGCTCATTAATACATTTTGGGTTCAAATGGGCTAGATTGGGTTAATTGAATTGATTTTCATTAATTAGCTTGATTGTAGATTTTGGTAGAGTTTGGAATGAAGATTTAGAAGGTTGGAGTGCTTTTGTGAAAATCAATTGAGTTTGGTGTTGATTGAAGGAACTTTGGTTAAGTCCATAAGGTTGGCTTAATGGATTATGATGGATTTAGTTTATGGGTTTAAATCATTTGGATTGGAGCTTGGAAATGAATTAGAATTAAATTGGGATTTATTAAGTTGATTTGAGGTTTGATTTTGGTATTGGCAAAGGATGTAGGCATAAGCTTAGTTTAGGCCATAAGATGGGTACGCATCCTAGGGTCCTAAAACATAGTTTAAAGCAATTCCTCCTAATCCTCTCGATTTGGGTTAAGTGTTCTCCTAACCACTAGAAGTGCCCTATGACTAAGGAAGTCTAGTGTCTAGAAGGCTCCTAGGTCTAAGATGGGAAGATGAAATTCTCACTCCAAAAGTAAGGTCAACAATTAAGTCAGAAAAAGAACTAAGAAACTTCTCTAAAGATACTCCGAATGCACACTTGCGAGGGTTCATTTTGAGGTTATACTCTCTTAAACGTTTGAAAAATACTCTCAAGTCAAAGAGATAGACTTTCTTTTCTTTGATCTTGTTCACGAGATCATCGACGTAGATTTTGGCTTGGTGATGAATGAATTCATTGAAGATTCAAGTCATGGCCCGTTGGTATGTGGCACCAGCATTTTTAAGGCTGAAAGGCGTGATCTTATAACAATAAATTTTGATCAGCATTCTAAAAGTAGTGATCCTTTCATCTTTAGGTGCCATCTTTATTTAGTAATATGTAGATGAACCATCCATGTAAGAGAAGACTACATGAGATGAGGCAATATCTACCATCAATTTTGGTATTGATAGTGAAAATTTACTTGTGGTGTTTTAATTTGGAGTCGATGAGACACCACACAGATCTTAGGGGGTACTTATTGAAGTGATCAGGTATGTCATTAAGAAATGATGTACTATCTCAAAAGATGAAAACATTACTCTGCAATGAACCTAATCACCTAATAAGGACTCCTAAGGCAAATGGGTCCTCATATATATTAGAGATCTTTCCCCTACTTTACATAGAAAAGTAATGCAAGGTCTATTTTACATTGGGTTCTTTAATTCCCTATGGAAGCAAGCTTCCATAGTTAATTACATTATAGGAAATGGGATTTCCTAATAAAACTCTCGAATATTGTAGTCAATTAATGTATCCAAGGATTTGTAGGCAAGACTATCAAAGGATTATGTATTTTTAGAAAATCAAGTGAGAATGTTCAATTTGGAAAGACTTATTTTCAGATCTCAAAGGAGGATAAGTTAGGAGCACTAATGATACTAGGAAGCCTAGTGAGCACTTCAATCTATCCTATGGTGAGGCTTTATATATATTTGAAAGAGAAGATTTATCTTAATTTGAGTTAAAATTTAATTAGAATGCTAAGGCTTATAGTCCCTCAACACAAGATTGTAAAAATGCCTAAGGAGGAGCTCGCATGTTAATCACTTTCATTCCTTGATGATTTATACTCATAGTCCAAAGGAAACAAACCACCTTGGATCCTAAATCTAGGATGCTTTAGCACAAGCTAGAAGCACGACCTAAATCTAAGAAGAAAGGGGGATGAAGTAGTTTACCTCCACAAGAGAGGATAAACTCATCCGACTCTTCTAGATTTACAACCGGCTGGAGTGGCCGCCAGCTAACACCTCCTACGATTCAAAATCATGTAGGCCAATCTTATGAAATTGCAAGATAGCTAGGCTATCATTTAATTTGGGAAGGAGACTAGAGTCCTAAACTCACATCCTAAGAGACTAGATCATGACTAGTATGAAATATGACTTAAACTAAAATGCAAAATTTATAAATTTTTATATCAATTTTTTGACACAATCTTTTGGACAAAGGCTTAGGACAATTATGCCTAAATGTATAATAAAATTTAGTTATTGGCTAAATCAATGGGAGGAGGTGTTCTCCACTACAAGGGATGCCCTCACAAGTCAAGCATTCCTCTATCTTGCTAGAGTGGAGACCCTCTCTATTCAAGAGTGAAGAAATATGTTATGCATGATGTTAAAACATTCAACATTCAGCTAAAAGGTTGCTAAATATTTTAATTATCTTGATTATATCCTATGTTTTAAAGTGAGGTTATGAGCTATTTTAAATTTTGGTCATGAATTATTAGTGGGGATAGAAAAATAAATTTTGTCCTAAAGAGTCTACCACATCCAGGCCACACATTCAAACATCAAGCTTAAGAAACCTATGAAGAATATGCAATTTCTATTATGCAATTTAAACATTACAATCAAATATTTATAGATTATTGTGAAAGAATAAAAAGCTAGTGCGGCTGGATACCTCCGTACACCCAAAAAAGAGAAAAATTAGGTAGCTGAGCTCTATCTTTATACAACCCAGATTATAATAAAAGTTATAATTATAATTAAATTAGATGATATGGCGGTCTTCATTATTTATATTTTATTCTTTCTTTTGATTTGATTGCACCCCAAGGCTTCACAGGGCCTCCCAAGACTTTTCTTTCTAGCACCACTCATCCTAAATCCCATAGTACTAATCCTAATTTTTATTTCAAAATTACATATAATGGAAAAGTAAAATCTAACTGCAAAATAGATGTTAGCTAAACATACATACAATCCCAAGAAATTATATTTCATAATTTAGACTACTTCGCACATGGGTAACCAAGCCCGCTTGTCAAAATGTAGATTATGCAAAGGGGCATTGGTAACACAAATAAAGCATTTATATTTGTTATTACAGCAGCCCCTTTAGCATAATCCCCTGCAGAAAATATCATTAGGCTAATAACGGCCTAACATCCACTCAACACAAAATAATTCTAACATCCGGCCTAAAACATTACATCAGAAAATAAAACATAACATCATATCATGCATTGTCCTAACTTAGAGCTAGAAGTGGTTGCTTAACATTCTAATGTGTGTGCTTAGGCTTAGTGTGGTATGTCTTAGCTAGGCTTTATAATTATAATCATCTAATTCTAGAATGCTCAAATTACACATGAGGTTAGTTTCACTTCATGTCATTAAGAGTATTTGCAAATTTTTATTTTATTTCATTTGATATTTACTTAGCATCTAACTATTATAAAGAGAAGAAGGAGATTTAACCTCCTTCATCCCTACACTAAGTTATTATCTAAATAGCATTTTATCACATATTTGGTTTGTTTTAGTTAATGATTTATTAAGTATTTTTATTAATCTTATATTTAGGTTAATCTTAAAGAATTCTATTCAACATGAAAGGTATCTTAAGATTAATAAGGTTGAATTACTATCACATAGAAAATGTTATATCATTCCTTTTCATCATCAGTAGCATGCATATAATTTAGGACTTAATATATCTATACATGCAATGTATTTTTGGCATACTTCAATAATTATTAATGCATATATTTTGGTAGAAAAGAGGGATTTTCATTCTTTAGCTAAGTACATATACACATGTATTAAAGATTTAAGTAAGTACATGCCATTTTTTAAACCAGGGAAGTAAGATAATCTAAAGCCTCCTTAGGGCTACTTGAAGTCTCATATTCCTGGGATGTCCAGACTATATACTTGCTATCTTAAATACATAAGAATGTATATAGAACCATGAGAATGAAAATCAAGTAAAAGATTATTTTTTAGTGAGTTATTTATTATTTTAAAGTAAAGTTCTATCCAAATTCTAGTACATGTACACATAAGAATAAAATTAAACAAGTACGTGCCTTTGTTAACCAGGGAAGCGAGGTAATCTAATACCTCCATGGGGCTACTTAAAGCCTCATATTCCTGGGATGTCCAGACTATATACTTGCTAATATTCAAACATATGTAAACATAGACATGAATCATAAAGATAACATAATACTTTAACATGTTTAAGTTATAAGCACAAGTAAATCATATGTTATATTCATAGCTAATATAAATTTAACTCTTCATTTGTAATTTTGAAAATAGTTTTGGAATTTATTAGTGATAATAGCCACTATTGACCTCATTTGTAGGATGAGCACTCAACCCCTCCATCTTAAGCATAAGATTTCTCTTAGACTTTAAGAGTTACTTAGTCTTAAGACACATCTAATGATTAGGTGGACACTCAACCTAACCCTAGAGACTTAGAAGAGTTAGCCATAGGAATAGGTTATGCCTTAGGGGTGTTAGGAAACTTTGCCTACCCTATACCTTGAACCAAAATTCCCCACTTCCTTCCTTCAAGTCAAACTTAAAGCAATTCTAGCTTAATTGATTTTCTCCAAACTCAAATCAATTCCACATGATTGAAATCCATGATTGAAATCCATGATTGAAACCCATGATTGAAATTCCAAGCACAAAATATTTCCTAAGTTCTTTGATTCCTTCACATGGACTTAGCCTAAATCAAATTAAATCACTTCAAATTCATGAAATTTTCTCACAACTCATTTATATTCTCATTTATATTCACATATATAAATGAAATATAAATTCAAATCAATCAAACTAAATCCAACAATCAAATCCAAAGTTCAAAATCTCTAAGTCACTGATTTTCTCTTAAGGACTTAGCCTAGATCAAATCAAATCACTTCAAATCCTCAAAATTTTCTCATAACCCATTTATATTCTCATTTATATTCACAATATAAATGAAATATAAATTCAAAAAAACCAAACCAATTCAAATCAAACTCATATCAATCAAAATTCAATAAGCCTTTCAAGTCAAAATCTTGAACTTAGCCAAATCATTCAAATCAAGCCAAATCCTTGATTCTCTTCTTGATTCAATCAATCCTATAATCATAATCCAAATATAAATACAAACTTCAATCACCAAATCAAAACTCAATTTAAAATCAAACCCAACTCAAACTCATTTCACCCTTTGAACTTGAATTGTCAAATGAATCAAAACCCATTTGACTTCAAACCACTTGCAAATGGATTTATATTTCAATCATAGTCCATATGTGAGTTCAATCAAACTCAAATCAAGCTTTGACCAAGCCATTTGACCACTTAGGCTCACTTGACCCAAAGTGACCTAAAAGTACCTTATGAAAAATTCTAATCCTAACCTGGATTGAACTAAGCCCACCTAAGCCTCTCATGATCAATAATCATCATGAGATGATCAATCACTCAAATTAGGTCCAAGTCAAACCTAAGGGTTGACCAAGTCAACACTTAGCCAAAATGAAACCCAACATAGCTAAAATCCACCATAGGCCAAATTGATTGAAACCATTGATCTAAGTTCATTTCATCAATGTTTGAACTTGACCAAGTCAACATTTGCTAACCTAGCCAATTGGGCCACTTGACCAAGTTGACCCAACTTGACCGTCAAAATTATCAAAACTTGATCTAAACCAAATTGATTGAAACCAATGGGTCAAGTTCATTCTAAATCACTTGTTGAACTTGACCAAAGCCTCAATTGGCCAACTAGACCTAACCTAGCCCAATTGACCATGAACTTGACTTGACTAAAGGGTCAAATTGAGCAAATTCAAACTTAACCAAAATTGATTGGAAACAAAGATACCAATCCATTTCTTATGACCAACCAAACATAAACCAACCCATGCCTAACCCAAATAGGTTAAATGGGTCAAATTGGTCAACTTGACCCATTTGACCTAAATGAAATCAAATGAGCCAAAACCAAATCTAAACCAACTTGAACCATACCAAAAATACCATAATATTTCAAATGGTCATATGAACTTCAACTAACCCTTGGCTTGACCCAATTTGACCAATTGGTTAACTTGACCCAAGTTGACCTATTTTGACCTAAATGAATCAACATGAGCCAAATTATATCAAACCAACTCCAAATTCAATAAAACTTGGACAAACTTATTTTTTCATCATACCAAATATAGCCAAACTAAAATTAAGATCAAATGACCATTTTACCCTTAGGCCATAGGGTAATCCAAAATCAAAATCACTTAGAATTTGGTCAATTCCCTTGGATACTTGACATCCTCTTAGTGGACCAAATGATCCCTAATAGACCTAGTGCACATGACCTAATGGGTTTGGGTCAGCCAAACCCAAAATTGACCATGTGCTTGAAAGTGGCACATGGAATTCCTCCTCCACTTGATTTAAGCACAGGGGGAGTTCACCATTCCACTTCTTTGGCCAAACTAAACTCAAGGACACCCTAATGGCTTAACAAACCCATCTTGAATTGATTGGATCAAAATGGCAAGGAGTCTTTGATCCTTGCCAAGGGAGATATACTCCCCTAATTTGAATTCAATTCAACTCTCCTCAATTTGATTAAACCTAGGGAAGTCAGAAGCCATTTCAAGCCTAAGCTTCTTGAAATAAAATTCCCATTTCTTTTTTCAGATTGAAAATAGGGGAGCTCCACCAAAAACAAACTCACTACACTCAATATCCAATTCCTTTTTGCAAGCACTCTGGGAGCTCATCGAACTTGCCAAGCTCTTTCCAAGTTCCAAGGTGAGGTCACCTTGATCAAGACCGAGCTCAAGAAAAAGGGGAGTTGGTCTCTAGAATCATCCACCCAATCTCAAGACCTCAAACTCTCAGTAAAGCTTCATCTCCATTAGACGATGCTTCTCCAAGGGAATTGAATGCTTACGATCACCTACAGTGAGGTATGCCATTAAACTGAGCTTAAGTTCAATGTATATTGGTCCTTTGTAAGTGGATTTCAATTCTATGTTGATCTAGCCATTAGATGTGCTTGTCCTCATGCTTAGATGGTGTGGGTTGATTTTCACCCTAATCTGAGCTCAATCAAGCTCGGATCATCTCCTTAAAGATGGATGGTCTCCATCTTATGCAAAGAATTATAGGGATGAATCTTTGGCCATCCATCATCACATTTTGGATGGTCGATCGAGATTTAATCCACATATATCCATATTTTCTCCCTTTAAATCCACGACTTTAATCTCAGCAGTCCAATCCTTGATCGGATGGTTGAGAGAAAAGCATAGCGCCATGACGTGATGATATGATGTTAAGATCAATCCATTATATCACATGGAAAGCGCTTGCCGTCGATTGATGGCACCAATGGGATTAAATACTTAACTAGGCTATTAAATGTTCTAATTAATCACCAAACCTTCCTAAATTAATTTCTAAGCCTAGAAAAATAAAAAAATATGAAATAAATTGTATTAGAAAGATAATTGAATGTAGAATATTCTAAAATAAATTTTAATTAATTTTGAATAGTTCTTTTCTCTAAATTAGGGTTTTATTAGGAATGTTAATTTATAAATTACCCTCTAATTATGCCACTGATTAATTCCAAACTTCTTGAGCATGATAAGTGGGTTGACTTTTGCCTCCTCTAATTTTCTTGGGATTTATTGGTGGTATAATTAGAGAAATTGCTTGATTAATTTCTAATTATCCCTTTATGTAATTAAGCTTAATTAAGGATATAATTATTAGTTTAACCCTCTGATTGAGTCAATTAAGTTTTGATTAAGTGAATATGAGATTCAGGGAAAAATTTTGGGATACCTTTGTTAAGATATTCCTTAAACCCCCTTTTCTTACTTCATACAACCTTAACTAAGGGTTAATTCGCTAATTACCAACTTAATCAATTTCATAAAATTTTAAAACTTTTCATAACTCAATTAATCTATCTTGGGTAGATGCTTAGGTGTTCAAGATCCTAAGTACAATTAAGGAAATCAAAATCCATCTCACATGTGTGAGATGGGTTATGAAATTGCTCAAGTTAATCATTAATCTTGAGCCAAATTACATTAGGTCCCTTTCTTCCTAGGTGCATTGCCAATTTAAATTCCTTGTGAAATTTTATGTCATATCATTGGCTCATAATTATTTGATTAGTTATACTAAGGTGGTATAGGTAAGGGATAATTAACATACTTAATTATACCTTAACCTAACCAAAGCATAAAATTGATCTAATCATCTAAAAGTTAAAATAAAAAACATATGTGGGAACGGGCTAGAAACAACAAACTTACCTCACATTTCTCAAATTAAATCAAACTCAAAACAAAATTAAACCTTTCTTTAAAAACAATTTGATTTGCTTTAAGCTTTCTTATTTCATAAGATTGTCTTTAGGAATTAATTAGGGTGAATGTGTTTACATGCTTTCATCACTTTAGTTCTTTCCTAACATGCTAAATATGTATGTCATATGAATTTCATGCATTCATGCTTTTCAAAATCAAATTAAAATAAAAAATTTCTTTTATGTCAAATTGCATGTTTTGGCTAAAATAGAAATATGAATGGCTATTATCACTATTAAATCAAATTATTTTCAAAATATATGAATCAATTATCAAAACTGAAAGTGTGCTACTTATATGTTATTTATAAGCTTGCATGTGGATATAAATATGAAGACGTGCTTAGTGTACTTTTCCTTCTCCTTTCCTTTAGCATGGTTTTGAATAGGATTTGGAAAAGTGTATGGTTCATTTGAAAAGAGCACAACACTTGCCTAATCTCATTCCTATTCATTTCCATGCTATTACTTAAGAAGGGCATCTACTTTGTACATATAAATTGCATAAACAAAATAAATAAATAAATATAACCTTTTTGCATCTTTCTTTTCCATTCATTTTTTTAAGTAGCCCTAAGTAGGTTTTACCCACACAGTTAATGGCAAGTACTCACTTATGCCTTTCATACATATGTGCATGTGAAAATGGATAAGAAAATATCTTTTCTACTTAATGAAAATCATGCATCATAAAGTATTCAAATTTTCTTAAGTAACTCATTTAGCATTCATCATAAAGTGTGCTAAACATTCTCACTTGTGTGTATAGATATGCTTAGGATGAATCCATATACATGTTATACATGTTGGAAAAGAAATGAAGTGATGTGTGTTTTATGATTATATTTCACTTAATCTTAAAATGCCTTTCCTTTTGGATAGGTTTGTTTAGAGTTGCTCTAAACTTAAGATTAATTAAAACACATAATAAAATATTTTCTAAACAAAACTAAACTTGAATTTACTTTAGAAGTTACTTAAGGTAGAAAAGGAAAGAGAAGTCATCTTCTCTTTTCCCTTCTCTTTACAACTTAGTAATTAAGTAGAATACACTTAAAATAAATCAAAAATATAAATAAAATCAACCCAAATAAACTAACTTAAATGAAACATCCTCTAAGTTGAACACTTTCACACTTAGAAAATCAAACCTTAAATCCATAGTTAAGCATACCACACAAACCTTTTTTAAAGCACACATTACTAAGTCACCACTTCTAGCTTTAGGTTAGGGGTGGTGCATGGATGTTTGATTTTTTTTTTTTTGTGATATATTTTAGTCGGATGTTAGGGTGAATGTGTAGAATGAATGGTAGGATGATTTAGTCTAATCATTATTTTTCTGGGGTTTGTGCTTAAGGGGATGTAATAAAATATAAATACTTTTGATGGGTGCTTATACCCTAAGCATAATCCAATAGGCAGTGGACTTGGTTACCCATGTGTGGGGTTCTAAGTCCAATATACATGCTTAGGATTTGTATAGTTTGTTTAGCTAATCTCTATTTTGTAGGTGTTAGTTAGACTTTACTTTTTTGTTTCATGTAAAATTGGCAAATTAAGATTTATGGAATGATTATTATGGGGGATTAGGATTAGGATGATCTTATGCACCATGTGAAGCCTTTGGAGCAACCACATTTTGACCATCCAAAAGAAGGAACCAAAAGAAGAAAGAAGAAAAGAAGAATGAAGACCCCCATAACATGAATTCCTTCTTTATAATTCATTTGTAATTCAGGTTGTATAAGGTTGAGCTCAGCTACCCAATTTATTTTCAGGTTTGTGCAGTGGTGCCTGACCACACTTGGCCTTTTATTCTTTTACGTTAACTTTATAAATTTATTGATGATTTGTTTATCTTGTGCATTAAGATGATATATTTTCTTAGTTTCTTCCTTGCTTTATGTATGCCTGGATGACAATTAGGCTTTTAGGGAAAAATATATCTTCTACTAAATTAATCAACTCAAAATTAAAATAACAACTCATAACCTCACCTAAAGCCTAAGCTAAAAGAAATCAAGATTAAAGAATTAGCAACCCCTTAGTTGGATGAGTAATTCTTTTATAACATCATGCATAAAAAGCATCTTATTTCACTCTTGATTGGAGGGCTTCCACCTTTGCTAGAGAAACTTGGCTTGACCTTTGAGAGCCATGGTGGAAATACACCTCCTCTTTCTCATTAATTTTGGCCAATAATCTTACTTCTCATGCATTATGCATATGAATCCTATAAGCATGAGTCAAATGATTGTCCAAAATAAAAAATAAAATGTAATATGATTTGCATTAGATCTAGATCATTTTGATGGCCTTACATGATCTAGTCTCTTAGAGAGTGAGTTTAAGGACTTAGTCTCTTTCTAAAATAAATAGCAACCTAGGTATCTTGCATAAAGCATATGACTTTCTTGCATGAATTTAAAACTTTTAGAGTTAGTTGGCGATGACCCCCAGGCGGTTGTAAGTCCAAGTAGTTGGGTGGTTCATCCTCTCTTATGGAGGCAAACCAAATATCCACTTTTCACCTTAGATTTTGGTCGTGCTTTTGGCCCTCACCAAAGCTACCTAGATTTAGGTTCAGAGATTACTTATCCCTTTATGGGCCCTAAGCATAAATCCTCACCTCTTAGAAATTTTCACAATCTTGTGTTATAAAATCATAAGCCCTAAATTCTAATAAAATGATAACTCAAACAAATTAAATAAATTTCAAAAAAATAAAGCCCAACCATAGGACAGTTTGAGATGCTCACTAGGTTTCTTAGCATCGTGAGTGTCTCTTACTTGTCTTCCTTTGGCTTCAATAATAACTCTCTCTCTTTGATCAATCTCATTTGATCTTCTAAAATAAACTAATCGATTGATAGTCCTACCTGTTAAAATCTTTGGAGACAATGATCATTTACCTTAATCGAGCGTATTTCTAAGGAATCTCATTTCTTGGGATATTAACTAACTTACCTGTATAGAACTTAATGAAATTTAAAATAAACCTACTTTACTTTTCCATGTAAAGTAGGGGAAGAATCTCTGGTACATCATCACGCACACTCATAAGTCCTTAGGAGTCCTTATTTAGGTGATTAGGTCCATTATAGGGTGGTGACTTCTATCTTTCAAGATTGTACACCTTTCCCTCAATGCCATACCTGATCACCCTAATAAGTACACTTACGATTCTATGTGGTGTCCATTTAAAGAAAGAAGCAATCATCATCATATTGAATTTTCTCTCTTTTTCTTTCCTTTTCTTTCATTTTTGTCTTCATATTTCTTTCCTAGAGGGATGAAGATAAGAAGAGAGAATTCAAGGAGGAAAAAGGGAGAAGATTGATTGATGATGGTGAATGCCCTACTAAAATTTTTTCCCACAGATTCTTCTAGAGACTCTGCTAGGGATGGTTCCTCTCTCCATCTTTGGTAAATGATCATTGTCTCTGAATATCGATAGTGGGTTTGGACTTTTGTATGAATCCAAGACTATCTTTCCTTCCATTGGCACTTAGCTTATTTCATCCTTAAGTTAAGATAGCCAACATCTTTAGGTTTTAGGACCTCACCCCGTGTTGGTCTTAAAACCCCTGTTGGGTTCCTTAATGTGTGAAAATAAAAATTTAAAGAAAAAGAAAATGATTAAATACTTCCTTTGCCATTTTCATGATAATAAAAGGTTCATTAAAAAAAATTTAGACAAAATAAACTTTCATAAAAAATTTACTTTCCAAAAAGCACTCTTTAAAAAATGCACATAATAAAATATTTTGCCAAAAAAAAAACTTTCCTAAATCACCTTCATCTAGCAATCTTCATGATTGTTACATGTAATATCATCTTTACAAAAATAAAATTTCAAACAATCATAAATTTTCTAAAAGCACAAATGAACTTCTTCACTCAATTGATTTTGGTGAAAACTTCATTTTCAATAATAAAATTCCAACATTTCTAAATATTCAAAAAGCACTAAAATTTGAAGATGGGCCTTTCCATTCAATATATCCAAATATATTGAATGAATGTTACATCTTCAAGCCAAAATTAAAACTTTGAAATTCCACTTAACACATTCCACATGTGTTAAGTTAGAATTTTCAAATTTTCCAAAAGCACATATGAAACCTTTCCATTCAATATACTCACATTTATTAGACGGAGGTTTCATTTTCAATTAAAAATCAAAAATAAATTTTCCAAAAGCACATATAAAACCTCTCCATTCAATATGCCCATATTTATTGGATGGAGATTTCATTTTCAATCAAAAATCAACAATAAATTTTCCAAAAGCTCATATGAAACCTCTCCATTCAATATACCCACATTTATTGGATGGAGGTTTCTTTTTCAATAAAAAATCAAAAATAAATTTTTCAAAGCACATATGAAACCTCTCCATTTGATATACCCACATTTATTGGATGGAGGTCTCTTTTTCAATCAAAATCAAAAATAAATTTTCCAGAAGCACATATGAAACCTCTCCATTCAATATACCCACATTTATTAAATGGAGGTTTCATTTTCAATCAAAATTAAAAATAAATTTTTCAAAAAGCACATGTGAACATCTCCATTCAATATACCTAAATTTATTGAATGGAAATTTCATTTCTAAATAAAATAACACTATTTTTGAAATGCCACTTAACATATTCCATATATGCTTATGTGTGGATTTCCTCTTTCAAAAAAAAAAAACAATAATTACACATGAAAAATGAAACAAAATTGATTTCTATCTTACATATGCAAATTTGTTAAATGGAAATCTTCCTTTCCAAAATCAACAAAACACAACAAAATTTTCAAAATAAAATCCAATATAAAAATTTGAAACATATCTTGGAATTTCATTTAGCATACTCAAATTTACTAAGTGAAATCTCCAGTTCACAAAACTTTTTAAAACACTTATAGAATTTCATTTTGGCATACCCCATTTGCTAAAGTAAAGTCTTTAAAATCAAAATACAAAAATTTGAAACATATCTTGGAATTTCATTTAGCATACTCAAATTTGCTAAGTGAAATCTCCATTTCACAAAAATTTTTAAAAAACTTTTGGAACTTCATTTTGGTATACCCCATTTGCTAAAGTGAAGTCTCCAAAATCAAAATACAAAAATTTGAAACATATTGGAATTTCATTTAGCATACTCAAATTTGTTAAGTGAAATCTCCATTTCACAAAAATTTTCAAAACACTTTTGGAACTTCATTTTGGCATACCCCATCTGCTAAAATGAAGCCTCCAAATTCAAAACACAAAAATTTGAAACATATCTTGGAATTTCATTTAGCATACTCAAATTTGCTAAGTGAAATCTCCAATTTACAAAAATTTTCAAAACAAAATCTAAAACAAAAATTTGAAACATACATTGGAATTTCATTTAGCATACTCAAATTTGCTAAGTAAAATCTCCATTTCACAAAAATTTTCAAAACACTTTTGGACCTTCATTTTGACATACCCCATTTACTAAAGTGAAGTCTCCAAAATCAAAACACACAAAAGAAAATTTAAGCACATCTTGGAATTTCATTTAGCATACTCACATTTGCTGAGTGGAATCTCGATTTCATAATAATTCTCAAAACACTTTTTGGAACTTCATTTTGGCATACCCCATTTGCTAAAGTGAAGTCTCCAATTTTAAAAGTCAAAATCAAAATAAAAGAAACACATTAGTCTTTCCGTAGCATACCCAATTTTGTTAAGGATCCTAACTTTCAAAATAAAAATAAAAGAAATACATTAGGATTTCCTTAGCATACCTAAATTTACTAAGGATCCTATTTTCAAAAAAAATTCAAAATAAAACAAAACATGCTTGGATTCCTCCTTTAGCATACCTAAATTTACTAAATGAGAATTCCATTTTTATGAAACAAGCAAAGAAAAAGAAAGAATTATTTTCAAACATCTCATTTAGCATACCCAAATTTGCTAAATGAGTAAACTCTAAAAATCACAAAATTAAAATCAAATCAAAATTCAAATATGAACTTATGGAAGCATCTCTTCAAAATATTTGAACCCATTTTCAACATACCAAAATTTGTTGAAAGTGGATTCTATAAAAATTCTCTTTCTCAATCAAATCTTTCTAAATCATTTGAACCCAACTTAACACTTTCAAGATGTATGGGTTCAATAAATTCAAATTCAAAATCAACAAAATCGATTCAAGTTTATTTTCAACATTGCAAACTCACTTGATAGTTTTCGCCTTCGTTCATTGAGATGGCTTTAAGGTGTTTACCTTTCCCCATGGGATGGATTTGGCCTGATCGCCAACCTCCCTTTGATATCTACTCATCCACTTGGATGAGGTTTTGGGGGGCAAGGATTACTGTGAGGCACTCACAACTATTGTGACCATAGTGGCCGCGTAAGTCATCATTGATTGATTTTCCATGACTCGATATCCCCTCACCAAGAGGAAGGCGTCACGCCAGGTAGTGCCAAAGACTGACTAGGTTCCCTGTGGTTTCTGCTACCCCTGAGGGCTAGCACCCACTCATTAGCACCCAAAGGGTAAGGCTCCTGAGATTTGTCTCCCCGCCTTTTGAGGTCTAGCTCTTACTTACTCACCCTACCAAGACTTAGGAGGAACAAAAATTGCATGATAAAGTACCATACATCACCGTGGAGATGGAGGCACATCCATAGGAGGAGTTTCCCACTCTTTTTCGCTTACAAAACCCATTTCATCCTCTCTCCTGGAGAGAGGATGCTAGAGGATCCATACTTCACCTCCACCATCCTAGCCGCTAGTCAAAGAAGAGGTCATATCGGCCTCCCTTCGCTCTATGAAAGTAGGAGGAGCCTAAATCCGAGTCAGGCTCAATTTGACTTTGAGATTTGTCCTCACATGGGAAGCATCTATAGTGAGAGGGCCGTGGAGGCCCATACTACATATCATAGAGAGAGGTGGAGGTGCTGGCGATGCCTCTACATTCATTGATTTTCTTGATCAGTGTGCTACCCACGTCGATCACACATATAGTATTTTACTTAGACTCATCAAAGAGAGCTCCCTGAGAGAGAGTCGGTGGTGTCTCCACGCTTCTACCCCATCCATCACCTATATGTTTAGCATCTCCAGTTTCGCCCAAGGCCATGAAGGCCACATCTGGGGAGAAGAGGACCCCGGTGATCCCATGGCCAAGGATCCTATTCCATCTACACCATCGTGGGAGGAAGCTCTCGCTGACCTTCTCCCGCTATGGTGAAGGAATGGTGACTCAAGCATAGTGGTCATCCTTCACCAACACCACAGAGACAGATAGAGATGGTTGCAGAAGGGACATGATGCTTGCACATGATGATAGAACCCTAGGAGTGTCACCCCTTTGAAAGTGACAAATGAGTGTATTCTTCCAAGTGAGTATAGTCATTGATTCTAAGGGGAGGTTCTGCCTCTCAAGACATGACAATGATCACATCACCAAAAGACATTGTATTCAGATTGATCATTCTTAGATGATAGTAGCCAACTATCTCATGAAAGAAGAAATCTAGGATATGATTGGTTTGATGAGGAGAAGATTAGCTTTGATCCCAATGAAGATGATTTATTGGGAGACTAGGGTTTGCATGGTAGATACTGGGGATCCTCCTAGAGAGCAGGACTATGGTAGGTGAGGCAGAAGACACATCCCACTCACCCAACACCAAGCAAATAAAAGTAGAAAGATGAAAATATGAGGAGAAGAGGCTAAGATTTAGCTTAAGCATTCAAATCAAGCCCAGTTTCATCCTACCATATAGAGACTAATCACTCAGAGTTAGTGCATATCTTAGACCCAGCCAAGACTTTACCTCCCATAGAATAAGGTAGCACCAACATGTATAGGAAGGTAGTGGATAGTACCTCCACACAAGAAAAAGCATCAAGTCTATGGTTGAGCAGTCGGTGAAGGAAGTGTTGGCTCAAGCTTGGGGAAGACCATCAGTTCTAAAGGATAGACCCTACCTAGAAAAATTTGATGCAATCCAATATCCCAAGGGTTTCGTGCCACCTTCCTTTAAGAGTTTTGATGGCAGTGGAATCCCGAGGTAGCACATCGCACATTTCGAGGTTATTGCAATGCTCGATGTTTACTTTTGTCTTCTTTAGTAGCGGTATAACATTTGACTGGTACACTGAACTTTCCAACAATTCAGTGAAGACATTTGCTGACTTAGAGAAACTCTTCATCAAGAGGTTTACTGGAGCTCAACAAAGGGTCCGTGGCATCTCTAACAAGAACACCGTGAGTCCCTATTTGATTCTTAAATTGTGTAACCTGAGTATGAAATGCGAGCTACAACTATCTAAACAACATGCCATTGAGATTCTTTTAAAGAATATCCATGGCCTAGTCACCTTCATGCTTAAGGGCTTCACTATTAAAACCTTTGAGAAGTTAATCAACATGGCGGCTAGTCTACAAGGAGAGCCCAAATATTTTCCTTTTCAAGATTAGTTTCCTAAGCCAAAGCTGCAGAAGGTATATGAGAAGAAGCTGGGAATAGTGATGAGAGTAAGGGAAGCAACCAGCTAGAGATCGTTTGAGAGACCTCAACCTCCCTCTCCTACCACCATTGAGGTAGCCCCACGCCACAAAGCCTCCATGGCCTACACCTCCTCCTCATCATCAAGAGTAGCACACATCCACCCGCTAGTAATGGTCCACCTACTTTTTTTTGGATAAACTCAACAAGCTTTATTCATTTAAGAGGAAGGTAATTATGAAGATCTTTACGAATCTCTTAAAGAAGCCTGATTTTTAGCTACATGAACCTAGGAGACCAGAGGAAGTGGGCAAACCATGATCCCAACTTTTGCCCTACCACCATATCATGTTTTGGAAGATTGCTTCACATTTAAGGACCGGCTTGAACATAGCTTCAAGACCGGTGCTATAGTCATCCAAAGGAATACCTTATGGAACAACCATCCGCCCATTAGGTAATCCTTGGGGATACTGATCCTTCCAAAACCAAAGAAGGTTGGGATATCTCCTTATCCAAAACCTCTAAAAAGATCTCATAAAATCAAGAAACTTTCTGGTGCGAGTACCAAACCTCCAACATCAAGGAAGGTTTGCAAGTTAGATAACTTGGGGAAAGGGGAGCTCAAAGAAGAAGCATGTGATAGATAGCCAAGAAGCACCACCAATCGAGTCCAACCTCCGCCTACCTACCAAATCGGACCTCTTCTTCCTTCTTCTTCTTCTACTAGTAACTCTTGTATCGGATAAGGGCATCAAATCCCTCACCCACTTACTTTACTTGATTTCTACTTTGTACCTCCTATCAAATCCAAGAAATTGAAGAATAAAGCTAGCTTGAATTACATCTGTGTCACTGAATACTTATTCCTAATGATAACTCTTCAAGTCAAAATAACTATATTTGATCTCTTTGATTCGAGTTGATTTTCCCACTCTGAATACTATGGGTTCGCCTCTTGAGATAGACTTGGAATCATCCGACTGAGGGTCCCATAGGAGAAGCTATAGGTGAGCATGTGTGGTAGAACCTTCCATTTGCCACAAGAGATCACCAAGTCAACCTCTAGTGGCAAGGTTCTACCTCCTGGAAGCACCTCAAGAGGGGAAACAAGTCATCATAGGATCGAGAAGCCCCTCCATAGGATGCTCCACCCTTGATATGCTTGTGGAGGATCATGGTGGACTACAATGTCCTCTCTCATCTAAGAAAGTTGCCATCTAAGCTAAGCATATGATGCCCTTGTCTTATCCAAAGAGATGAGGGAATCATTAATCAAGGCTCTTCTAAAGATATGCTTAGCTCCGACGCTATTGGTGAGGAGGCACATTATTACCCAAGGGGGATCACTTTCATGAAGAAGACCTTCTGGGGATATAAGCACAACCGCCCTACATTAACTGACATGGGTGACTAGCGAGTTCTCATCAGTGCATCGATGAACATTATGAGTCTAAAGACCCTTGCTATTTGAGGATCGACATCTCCACCCAAGGAGATCGATGATGTTGAGAGGATTCAATGAACAAGGTGAGCTTTAGTTCCATAGTGTTACCTTTGGAGATAGTGAAAGATAAGCCAAGTTTTACATCATTGATTTGAATACTTCATTCATTGCTTTTGGTAGGCCTTGATACATTAGAATAAGATGATTCCATCCTCCTCCATAGCATCAAGTTGGATGGAATACTATGTCAAAGGAGATGAAAAGCCATTTTCAAGAGAGGTTGAGATTTATGAGATGTGACCTACTATCTTCCTCAAAACACCCTTTCTCATGAACTTGGACAAAATCAAATCAAATTCAAAAGAAAAGAAAAAAGAAAAAAGAAAAAGAAAAAAGAAAAGAAAAGAAAAGAAAATGAAAATCCAAGTGAACAAGAAAGGGAATTGAAGAAGAAATAGCATATCACATTCCACCCACAGATTCATTCCATCATATGGACATGTGGGAATGACTCAACCTCCGCAGAAAGTAGATAAATAGAGCCCAGAGGTGGAAGACCCGGTTGGCCATCAACCAAGGGTTATGTTACATAGAGTACTACTATTCACATTTGGAATCCAGCTCTGAGGATGAGTCTAATGTGATTAGTACCCAACCCCTCGGGTTCCATTGGAGGTGACTTTGATCCACAATGATGAAGACCGTGCCTCCACAAAGCAAAGTATTCAATCAAATGCATGTAAAACTATAAGAACAGAACCTTAGCTCTAACCTCATCTCAAAAGTTGAAGGTTTAGTAGTTAAGGAAGCCCTAAGTCTTCATGGACAAAGCCAAAGAGATTCTTTTTGGGATCATCATCCTCAAGTTTTGATGTAGAACTTGAGGAGGATTCATTTAAAGAATTAATGGAATTACCATTTGATTTTTACCGCCTTGTGTTCATAATCTTATAGAAAGGTTTGGTTCCTCATACATGGTCCAAGCACAGGTCAGAGTATTTTAAGAAGTTATGGAACAACATAAGCAGGGAGGCACAATGAAGATCAAGACTAGGATTTGGTACAGTGGGTCCAGCAACACCAATGGTTTCTGCTTAGTTGTTATAAACCATTTTGAGTTTGATAGGTTCTTTTCACACAACACTAACTCTTATAAGGTTGTGTGTTTAGAAACTTTAGATGATTGAGATGATCTTCAAATCAAGGATGCACCTCCAAAATTTGAAGAGGAAATCCATTCAATAATCGATAAACTTAAAGAAATCAACCTCAAAATAGAAGAAAATCCACGCCCGACATAAATCAGTTCATTGATGAATGAAGAAAAGACCAATGACTTAGTTAGGCTATTGACTGAGATTAAGGATTGCTTTGCATGGAGTTATGAAGAGATGCCTGGGTTATCTCCTAACATAATAATCCACAAACTAGCAATAGATCCTAGCACAAACCCTATCAAGCAAGCTCCTAGATGCATGCGATTATAAATTGAACAATAGGTCATTTCTAAAGTCAAGAAACTGATCGATTGGTTTCATGGAAAAAAATACCTACTTTAGCCGTCATTTTAAGAAGAAGAATGGCCAAATTCATATGCATCATTTCAGGGACTTAAACATGTCCTAAGGATGAGTTTCTCTTCCTATACGAAATTAATGGTGGACATCACTCATCTCATGTAGTGTTCTTTCATGGATGGGTCATCGCTACAACCAAATCAAGATGTCTCAAGATGAAAGAAACACTACTTTTCAAACCCTGATCAAATCTTTTATTATAGGGTCATGCCTTTCCTTAAAAAATGGTGCTACATACCAACGGGCCATGACTCAAATCTTCAATGAACTCATCCATCATCAGGTTGAGTGCTATGTTGATGATCTAGTCAAGTAGAGAAAAGGAAGACCATCTTTGACTTGAGAGTAATTTTTGAACGATTAAGACAATATAACCTCAAAATGAATCCCAAGTGTGCATTCGAGTAGCTTCGGAAATTGGTTTTATTTTTGACACAGGGAATAGAAATAGATCAAAAAGATCAAAGCTATCTTAGAAATGCCACCTCCTAAGAGTTTAACTCAACAGATCTTTCCAAGGATGGTTGGCATATCTAAGATGCTTTATTTCCAACCTATCGAGGAGATGTGAGCCATTCTCAGCACTTGTCAAAAAGGATGCCAAGTTCAAGTGGAATGACAAATGCTAACATGCCTTTGAAGATATCAAGCAGTATTTGGTGAAGCCGCCAGTTCTAGTAGCCTTTATCTCGAGAAGGCCACTCATCCTCCTCTACACGCATTGATGACTCTGATGCTTGTTGGCTCAAGCCAATGAAAAGGAGAACACTTACTACCTCGCCATCTGATTCCTCACGAAGTGAACTATCCACCTATTGAGAAATATGCCTTTTTGATCTTTGCCTCCCAAAAGCTATGACACTATATGCTTTTCATAAGGTGAACTTGATTTCCAAGATCAATAACTATAGTATCATGACATGCCAATGCTATCAGATTTGGCATGGTCCATGATACTTTTATAGTTTGATATCACATTCATACCCCTTAGAAGGAAAGCACTAGCGATTTCTTAGCACACCCACTTCTCCATTCTCTACTTAGTGATGATCTCCACGATGAGCAAATCATGAACTTAGAGGAGGTTGACAACCATCGATGGGAGATGTATTTTGATGTTATAGCTTCTTTTCATAAAGGGGAAGCACCACGATATACTCTTCCGTGAAAGAAGTAGAATAGTTCTAACTCTACCGTGATGTGAGATTCTCATAATATCCTTCCAACCCCTGCACCAACAATGAAGATGAGTATCAAGCTTTGATTGCCAGTATGGAGTTAGCTATCACATTTAATGTCAAGAGCATCAACATCTTTGGGGATTTTCAATTGGTCATCAACCAGATTGCCAGGTCCTACAAGGTTCTCAAACCTAAGCTTCTCATTACCATGAGTATATGAAGTCTATTGGCCCAAATCAAGTCACCATCTACAAGGTTCAGAAAGAGAATGCATGATGCTTGGCCAAACTTGCCAAAGAATTGCATGAAAAGATGAGTCCATATCAATAAGGGTTCAAAACATACAAGTCTTATCCTTTATTGGTGTTGAACTTGGCGAGAGACTTTCTCTTGAAGGGGAGGATTGCTATATGGACAAGGAGGATTGAGGCAACCATTCATAGACTATTTGAACATCGGCAAAACTACCTCAAGAAAAGTCACAAGCCCATCAGGTGAAACAAAGAGCTCTCTCCTATGCTCTTGTTGATGGAACCCTGTACCGACGGTCCTTTGACCAAATGTGGTTACATTGTTTAGACAAACATGAAGCCCATGGCATTGTAACTGAGGTACATTCAATTCATGAGATCAATCTAATCAAGATGAAGATGAAGATCAAGAGACTAGATACTACTGATTTCGATTATGATGCATGGATGTAGAGAGATGCTGTGTCAGTACACTGGTCCTACATCAACCACCAACATTCTACACCTACATTGGCCTCATGGCCATTTGAGTGTTACCGACATTGTGTCCGATCGATCCTCCTTCTTCCAAGGGTCGTCGATTCATCTTAGCTGCCACCAACTACTTTTCCAAGTGGGTGAGGCATCCCACTGAGAGGTCATCTCAAGATGTGCTTTTTTAGAACCATATCGTATATAGGTTTGGGGTGCCTCGATGAATTATATTCGATAATGGTACTACATTCAAAAGCACCAAGATCAATACTTTTCCAGAGATATAGATTGAGATACTCCACCATCTACTACTAAGAGCAAATGGTTTAGTGTATTCAATAAAACTCTCATCCATAAAAGAAGACATTAGATGACAAAATGTGAAAGCCTTGTGGGCCTACTACACCATAATAACTCCAACTCAATCCCAATTTTTCTTAGTGTATGGGTCAAGTCGTTTCTACCTTTAGAAGTCCAACTCCTTTTGCTAAGGATAACATTGGGTAGCAAGATCACTACAGAGTAGAATTCCAAGTTGCAGTTAGAAGAGCTCAAAGGTTTGGAGGAGAGCCACCTACTGGCATGCTAGAACCTCAAGTTGTACAAGGAAAAAATGATTCAAGCTCACAACAAGCTGGTCTGCCTTAGGTCTTTCCAAGGGGAGAACTAGTCCTAAGGAGACTATTGTTGTGAAAGATGGAGACAAGTTTGAACCCACTTGGGAAGGCCCTATGTCATAGAGAAGGCCTACCAAGGAGGATCTTATCCTTATTGATTGTAAAGGGGAACAACCGATGCTTCCAATTAATAGGCTCTATTTGAAGAAATATTATCCATAAAAATCATGTTTTGAAAATAATTCCATCAACCAATAAAAATCTAATTCCCTTTCATCCAAATCTTCTCATCTTTCGAAGCATTATTTTCTTATCTTGTGAATCCGCCTTAACATGTTTAGGGTAGGTGCAAGAGTCCCCATTGGCATCCTATCCCTATTTCACAACACAAACATAAGTAAACATAATACCCTAGATAACTAAAGAAAGTCCCCAAGAGCATCCTTTTCTTAGTGGGAACTCTGCCATCTGTGGCATTTCATCAAATTCCCCAACATATTTTAAGGTAGGTGTAAGAGTCCCTCAAGAGGCATCCTATTCCCTTTTACACTGGCACAAAAATAAGCAAAAATCTTTCTTCTTGAGCTATTTTGATGTGGGATCAAGCCCCCTATGGAACTCACTCATTAGATGCTTTAAGTTGGGTCTACATGCTACCTCGTTAGTATGTCACCCAAGTGGTCATTTATTGGGAGGATGTGAGTCCCCACGCTTTGTTCCTAACTTGATCATTGTAAACCAATGAGCCTTGTTTAGATTCATGCCCCAAGAAGCTACCTCATGTTGATTTATTTTAAGAAGATGTGACTATCTTTTCTTCTTGAACTAGCCATCATGCTAACTAGGTTGAGTATATTTGAGGTTTAGGATAAGTCCCCTGAGGCTCTTTCCTCTTGACTACTTTGAGTCCATGATATAAGTCCCCAAGGCATTCACTCAAGAAAGGATGCACCTATCAGAAGATAATTATCCCAAAGAATCGGCCATATGAGGATGTGAGTCCCCGGCTTTCTCTTTGAGTTGTACATCAATACCTTGATATTTTAACTAGCCATCTCTGTGGGTTTTGAAGCCCTCATCCCTTGTGGGCACTCTATTTGGATCACATCCTTTATGACCCCATTTAGACACTCAGTTACTTTTGGATACACCTTTCCTAGTAGCCACCCCGTGGTTGGAGAATTTGTTCAACGGATGCAGATTCTCCTTTCTAAATTTGATAGGTCTAGGTTAATATAAGCTCCTTCTCAGTGTGATCCCTCATAAACCAACATGCATTAAAATAAACTAAATAAATAAACAAAGAAATTTTTGCTTGTGGATTAGGAATTCAAGCCCCCAAATGACTCATTTTCCTAGCGGCATCTATCTTTGGCGTCAAAACTTATATGAATTGACACCGAGAGATAAATCTGGTAGTACTCCGTAGTGCTTAGGTTGGGTTCAATCTATTTTGCCACAAGTAGTTACCCGACAGTCATTGCTTTGAAAGATATAAGACTATGATGCATTCTTCTAGCATGATCACAAATTGATGGGCCCTTGTGGGTTAAATGTTGCCCAACCGATCACCCGTGGTCTTTAGTGGAAGATGAGTCCCTAAGTTTTCTTCCCCTGAATTGATCATTGCAAGCCAAAAGGCACTCCTTTGGTCGGATAGTTTTCCCATCGGTAGAGAAGCTATTCTCTTTAGTTTAGGAAATCTGAGATAGGCCTAGGCTGATATAAGCTCTTTCTTAGTAGGATCCATCGCAAACCAATGGAATTCATGAAAATAAAAAAAAACTAAGGAAATGAAATTAATCTTTGACTATCTTTGAGCTGATCTCCCTAATGGCATTCACTAATAGTCCCTAGGTCGTTGCCAGCTGCCCAATCACCTTAATGGTTCCTTATTTTGGAAGATGTGAGTCCCTGCACTTTCTTCCTAACTTGACCATTGCACACTGAAAGGCACCCCCTCTAGTCAAATAGTTCTATCTTGTGGTTGGTATACTACTCCCTTTGGATTGGTAAATTTGAGTTAGATCTAGGTCTTCATGGCCTCTACTCAGTACAGTCCATCACAAACTGATGGGATTCATCATAATAAAAATAAATTTAAAATGAAATCTATCTTTGAGTTAGTTTAAGTCCCCCAGTGGCATTCACTCAATAGTTAGCCCTTGGTTGAGTGGACATCTTACCTTGCTAATGTGTCGCCTTAGCATTTTTTTGTATTGGAAGATGTGAGTCCCCGAGCTTTCTTCCCTAAATTGATCATTATAAAATGAAAGGCATTCCTTTGGTTGGATAGCCCTACTTTGGACTACTCCTTTGGATTGGTAAATCTATAGTAGAACAAGGCCACCATGGTCCCTACTCAATGCGGTCCATCACAAACTAATTGGATTCATAATCAAAACAAACTAAAAAATAAAATTAATCTTGACTATCTTTGAATTTAAATCCAAAAATTTACTCAATAGTTAGCAATTGCCTTCCAATAGATCATCAAATCTCCTTACTTTGGAGGATATAAGTCTATTACGCTTTCTTCCTACTACAACTGCTGCACACTGAAAGATGTTCTCTTTGGTTGGATAGCCCTACTTTGGACTACCCTTTTGGATTGGTAAACCTGTAGTAGATCAAGATCGTCATGGTCCTACTCGAGTCCATGAACGGACCCACCTCAAAATATGAAACAAACCCAATGAAACAAATACAATTAAACAAACAATAAATTGAAAAAAAATTCAACCCTCTTCTCCAACAGAACTTAATTAAACAAATCAAATTTCTCCTAAAAAAGATTCAAATCAAATCAAACCTCTCATCCCTCGATGGATGACTTGAACCTGCTTCTCTAGTGAAAGGTTCATGTACTCTATCCCTAGTGGATTCCCCCTTCCTCTCTTATGACATTAACATGAGTAGAGTCACATTGTATTAAGCCTTGGATTCCTTCTACACCTTGGGTAAGGAGTTGATTATCTCTATTAGCGCTTGTGATCATTCGGTGTTGTTGATCATGTCGGTCAACACTAATACGTGCGGTGTTCCCTGCCAGTCACACCATACATATTGAGCGCCCTTTGTTGACCTCATTTTTGGGATAAGCTCTCAACCCCTCCATCTTAGGCATAGATTTCTCTTAGACTTTAAGAGTTCTTTAGTCTTAAGACACATCTAGTAAGTATGTGGACACTCAACCTAGACCTAGAGACTTAGAAGAGTTATCCATATAATAGGTTATGCCTTAGAGGTGTTAGGAAACTTTGCCTACCCTATAGCTTGAACCAAAATTCCTCACTTCCTTCCTTCAAGTCAAACTTAAATTAATTCTAGCTTAATTGATTTTCTCCAAATTTAAATAGATTCCACATGATTGAAGTCCATGATTGAAATCCATGATCAAAATCTATGATTGAAATCCATGATTGAAATCCATGATTGAAACCCATGATTGAAATTCCAAGCACAAAATATATCCCAAGTTCTTTGATTCCTTCTCATGGACTTAACCTACATCAAATCAAATCACTTCAAATTCATGAAATTTTCTCACAACTCATTTATATTCTCATTTATATTCACATATATAAATAAAAAATATAAATTCAAATCAATCAAACTAAATCAACAATCAAATCCAAATTCAAAAATCTTTCCTAAGTCCTTTGTCTTGGACTTAGCCATCAAATCAAATCACTTCAAATCCTCAAAATTTTCTCATAACCCATTTATATTCTCATTCATTCACATATATAAATGAAATATAAATTCAAACAACCAAAACCAACTCCAAAATCAAACTCAAATCTATCAAAATTGAACCTAAGCCTTTCAAGTCAAAATCTTGAACTTAGCCAAATCAATTTCAAATCAAGTTAAACTCTTGATTTCTCTTCATGATTCAATCAATATTCACAATCATGAATCAAATATAAATACAAACTTCAATCAAAAAACTCAATTCAAAATCAAACCCAACTCAAACTCATGTTCACTCCTTGAACTTGAAATTATCAAATGAACCAAAACCCATTTGACTTCAAATCACTTGCAAATGGATTTATATTTCAATCATAAGTCCATATGTGAGTTCAATCAAACTCAAATCAAGATTTGACCACTTAGGCTTACTTGACCCAAAGTGACCTAAAGTTTCCTTATGAGCCAAATTCTAATCCTAACCAAATTGGATTGAACTAAGCCCACCTAAGCCTCTCATCATGATCAACAATCATCATGAGATGATCAATCACTCAAATTAGGTCAAACCAACCTAAGGGTTGACCAAGTCAACACTTAGCCAAAATGAAACCTAACATAGCCAAAATCCACCAGTCCAAATTGATTGAAACCATTGATCTAAGTTCATTCATGACCAATGTTTGAACTTGACCAAGTCAACATTTGAGCCTAACCTACAATTATTACTTGACCCAAGTTGACCCAACTTGACCTAAAAAGTCAAAATGTGTCAAAACTTGATCTAAAACATATTTATTGAAACCAATGGGTCAAGTTCATTCCAAATCACTTGTTGAATTTGACCAAAGCCTCAATTGGCCAACTAGACCTAACTTAGCCAAATTGACCATGAACCCAACTTGACCTAACCCTAACTGAGAAAATTCAAACTTACCCAAAATTGATTGGAAACAAAGATACTAATCCATTTCATATGATCAACCAAACATAAAGCAACCCATGAGCTAACCCAAATAGGTCAAATGGGTCAAATTGGTCAACTTGACCCATTTGACCTAAATGAAATCAAATGAAACAAAACCAAATCTAAACCAAATTGAACCAAACCAAAAATACCAAAACATTTCAAATGGTCATATGAACTTCACCCAACCCTTGGTTTGCCAATTTGACCATTTGGTCAACTTGACCCAAGTTGACTCATTTTTACCTAAATGGGTCAACATGAGCCAAATCATATCAACCCAACTCCAAATTCAATGAAACTTGGCCAAACCTATTTTCTCATCATACCAAATATACCCAAACTGAAATTAAGGTCAAATAACCATTTTACCCATAGGCCATAGGGTAACCCAAAATCAAAACCACTTGAAATTTGGTCAATTTATTTTCATGGACACTTGGCATCCTCTTAGTGGACCACATTGTCACTAATGGACCTAGTACACATGACCCAATGGGTTTGGGTCAGCCGAACCCAACCGAAACCCAAAATTGACCATGTGCTTGAAAGCGGTGACATGAATTCCTCCTCCACTTGATTTAAGCACATGGGGAGTTCACCATTCCACTTCTTTGGCCAAACTAAACTCAAGGACACCCTAAATGGCCTAACAAACCCACTCCTTATGGTCAATTGGATCAAAATGGCAAGGAGGCTTGCAGCCATTCGATTGCCAATGGGGGAAATATACTCCCCTTAATTTGAATTCAATTCAACTCTCCTCAATTTGAATAAACCTAGGGAAGTCAGAGAAGCCATTCATCAGCCTCCCCAAGCTTTCTAGAGTGAAATAAAATTCTCATTTCTCAATTTTTAGAATTGAAAATAGGGAGCTCCAAAAAAGAAACCCACCTACACTCAATACCCAATTCCTTTGAAGCACTCTGTGAGCTGAATCAAACTTGCCAAGCTCTTTCCCAAGTTCCCAAGGCAAGGGAGGAGTCACCTTGATCAAGACCAAGCTCAAGAAAAAGGGGAGTTGGTCTAAGCATCCAACCAATCTCAAGACCAACCTCAAAGAAAGCTTCATCTCCACTACGAAGCTTCTCCAAGAGCAGTGATCACCTCTGGTGAGGTATGCCAATAAATTGAGCTTAAGTTCAATGTATGTTGGTCCTTTATGAAGTTGATTTCAATCCTATGTTGATCTAGCCATTAGATGTGCTTGTCCTCATGCTTAGATGGTGTGGGTTTATTTTCAATCAATCGAGCTCAATCGAGCTTGGATCATCTCCTTAAAGATGGCTCCATCTCATAGAGAATTATGAATCTCGGCATCCATCCACATTTTGGATGAATGGTGAAATCCAGATCCACGTTTCCTCCTTTAGATCTGATTTTATCTCAACCGTCATCATTAATCGACGGCTAAGAGAAAGCATAGCACGGCACTAACTATGATGTAAGTTAAAGATCCAATCCCATCATTCCACAAGGAAAGCGTGTCCGCCCACGATCGGGGATTAAATACTTAATTAGGCTATTAAATGTTCTAATTAATCACCAAACCTTCTTAAATTTATATTTAAGCCTAGAAAAATCCAAAAAATATGAAATAAATTGTAGATAATTATACAATAATATTCTAAAATTAATTTTAATGATTTGAATATTTTCTCTAAATTTGGGTTTTATTTGGAATGTTAATTTTCTTACCTCTAATTACACCACCGTTAATTCAAAGCTTAAGAATGATGGGATGACTACCCCTAATTTTCTTGGGATTTATTGGTGGTTTAATTAGGGAATTGATTAATTCCTTAATTACCCTTATGTAATTAGGCTTAATTAAGGGTATAATTAGTGGTTTAACCCTCTGATTGAGTCAATTAAGTTTTGATTAAGTGAATATGAGGTTTAGGAAATAATTTTGGGATACCTTCCTTAAGATATTCCTTAAACCCCATTTCTTGCTTGATCCAACCTTAATTAAGGGTTAATTCACTAATTACCACCTTAATTAATTTCATAGAATTCTAAAACTTTCTAAAACTCAATTAATCTATCTTAGGTAGATTCTTAAGTGTTCAGGAGCTAAAGTACAACTAAGAAAATCAAAATCCAAGTCACATGTGTGAGAGGGGTTATGAAATTACTTAAGTTAGACCCCTCAGTTTAATTAATCATTAATCATGAGCCAAATTGCATTTTCATTGCCAATTTAAATTTATTATGATATTTTATGTCATATAATTAGCTCATAATTATTTGATTAGTTATATTAAGGTGGTATAGGTAAGGGATAAATTAACATGCTTAATTCATACTTTAACCTAACCAAAGCATAAAACTGATCTAATCATCTAAAAATTTCATTAAAACAACAAAAATATGTGGTAATGCGTTAGAAATAGCAAACTTACCTCAAATTTCTCAAATTAAATTGAACTTTAAAAAAAATCAAACCTTTCTTTAAAAATAATTTGATTTGCTTTAAGCTTTGTTATTTCATAAGATTGTCTTTAGGAATTAATTAGGGTGAATGTGTTTACATGCTTTCATCATTTTAGTTCCTTTCCAACATGCTAAATGTGTATGCAATATGAATTTCATGCATTCATGCTTTTCAAAAATCAAATTAAAAATGAAATGTTTCTTTATGTCAAATTGCATGTTTTGGCTAAAATAGAAATATGAGTATTATTATCACTATTAAATCCAAATTATTTTCAAAATATATGAATCAATTATCAAAACTAAAAGTGTGCTACTTATAGTGTTTATAAGCTTGTGGATATAAATATGAAGATGCTTAGTGTACTTTTCCTTCTCCTTTCCTTTAGCATGGTTTTGAATAGGATTTGGCAAAGTGTATGGTTTATTTGAAAAGAGGACAACACTTGCCTAATCTCATTCCTATTCATTCCCATGCTATTACTTAAGAAGGGCATCTACACTTGTACATATAAATTGCATAAACAAAATAAACAAATAAATACAAACTTTTTGTATCTTTCTTTTCCATTCATTTCTTTTGTACATGTGTTTGTATTTAAGGAAAATGATATATTAGTTTGGACAACCCCAGGGTTGCGAGGCTTTAAGTAGCCCTAAGTAGGTTTTATACCTTACTCCCCTGGTTAATAATGGTGCCGTACTCACTTATGCCTTTCATACATACATGTGTGCATGTGAAAATGGATAATAAAACCTCTTTTCTACTTATTGAAAATCATGCATCATAAAGTATTCAAATTTTCTTACATAATCATTTAACATTCATCATAACGTGTGCTAAACATTCCCACTTATGTGTATAGATATGCTTAGGATGCATCCATATGCATGTTATACATGTTGGAAAATAAATGAAGTGATGTGTATTTTGTGATTTTATTTCACTTTACTTAATCTTAAAATGCCTTTCTTTTTGGATAGGTTTGCTTAGAGTTAATCTAAACTTTGGATTAATTAAAGCACATAATAAAATATTCACTAAACAAAACTAAACTTGAATCTACTTTAGAAGTTGCTTAAGGTAGGGAAGGAAAGAGAAGTCATCTTCTCTTTTCCCTTCTCTATACAACTTAGTAATTAAGTAGGATACACTTAAACCAAATCAAAAATATAAAATAAAATCAACCCAAATTAGTAAAATAACTTAAATGAAACCATCCTCTAAGTTGAACACTTTCACACTTAGAAAGTACAAACCCTAAAGCCATAGTTAAGCCTTCCACACAAACCTTTTAAAATACACACATTAGACTATGTCACCACTTCTAGCTTTATGTTAGGGTGGTGCATGGTTTGATGTTTACTTTTGTTTTATGATATATGCTTTAGTCTGGATGTTAGGGTGAATGTGCGTAGAATGAATGGTAGGATGATTTAGTCTAATCATTATTTTATGTAGGAGATTCTGCTTAAAGGGTGCTATAATAAAAATATAATTTCTTTTACTGTGCAGGTGGTTATACCCCTAAGCATAACCCTATAGGCTTGGTGGACTTGGTTACTCATGTGTGTGGTGCTAAGTCCAATATACATGCTTGAGATTTGTATGGTTTGTTTAGCTAATCTCTATTTTGCAGGTATTAGTTAGACTTTACTTTTCCTTTTCATGTAAATTTGGAAAATTAGAATTTTTGGAATGATTGTTATGGGGGATTAGGATGAGCATTGGTCATAAGATCTCATCTTATGCACCATGTGAAGACTTTGGAGTAACCACATTCCAACCATCCAAAAGAAGGAACCAAAAGAGGAAAGAAGAAAGAAGAAAGAAGAAAAGAAGAATGAAGACCGCCATAAAATGAATTCCTTTTTATAATTAATTTGTAATCTAGGTTGTATAAGGGTAGAGGTCGGCTACCCAATTGGTTTTCAAGTTTGTACGGTGGTGCACGACCACACTTGGCTTTTTATTCTTTTACGTTAGCTTTATAAATTAATTGATGATTTATTTAGCTTGTGCATTAAGATGTCATATTTTTCTAGTTTCCTCCTTGCTTTATGTATGGTCTAGATAATAATTAAGGTCTTAGAGAAAAATATATCTTCTACCAAATTAATCAACTCAAAATTAAAATAACAACTCATAACCTCACCTATAACTTAAGATACAAAAAAATCAAGATAAAAGAATTAGCAACCCCTTAGCTGGATGAGTATTTCTTTTATAACATCATGCATAAAAATCATCTTGTTTCACTCTTGATTGGAGGGCTTCCACCTTTTCCAGAGAAACTTGGTTTGACCTTTGATAGCTATGGTGAAAACACACCTCCTCCATTCTCATTGATTTTGGCCAATAATCTTAATTCTCCTGCATTAGGCATATGAATCCTATAAGCTTGAGTCAAATGATTGGACAAAATGAAAAATAAAGTGTAATATGATTTGCATTAAATCTAGGTCATTTTCATGCCCTTACATGATCTAGTCTCTTAGGGAGTGAGTTTAAGGACTTAATCTCTTTCTAAAATAAATAATACCCTATCTATATAAAGCATAAATCATACAACTTAAAATTTTAGAAGTTAGTTGGCGACCACCCCTGCGGTTGTAAGTCCAAGCCAGTGATTCATCCTCTTATGGAGGAAACCAAATACCCATATTTTTAGATTTAGGTCATGCTTTTGGATCTCGCCAAGCTCCCTAGAGGTTAGGTTGCTTCTCCCTTTGTGGGCCTAGCATAAATCCTCACCTCAGGCATTTCCACAATCTTGTGTTGTGGAATTATAAGCCCTAAAATTCTACTTTAATGATAACCCAAACAAATTAAATCAATTTTAAAAACATATAACCCATCTATAGGATAGTTTGAGATGCTCACTTGATTTCCTAGCATCGTGAGTATCTCCTACTTCTCTTCCTTTGGCTTCGATAATAACTCTTTCTCTTTGATCAATCCCATTTGATCTTCTAAAATAAACAAATTGATTGATAGTCCTACCTATTAAAATATTTGGAGACAACGATCATTTATCTCAATCGAGAGTATTTCTAAGGAATTTCATTTCTTAGGATGTAATTAACTATGAGGGAATGCCCTTATAGGGAACTTAGAAAACTGAGTCTAAAATAAACTCTGCTTTATTTTTCCATATAAACTAGGGGAATACACATCATCCTTGTATAAGTCCTTAGGAGTCCTTATTTAGGTGATTAGGTCCATTGGGGTGACTTCTATCTCGAGATAGTACCTTTCCTGATGTCATACCGGTCACCCTAATAATACACTCACTATGTGGTGTCCACCTGAAGATAGAGCAATCATCATCATATTGAATTTTGCCTCTTTTACTTTCCTTTTCTTTCCTTTTTGTCTTCATCTTTCTTTCTGAGAGGGATGAAGATAAGAAAAGAGAGAATCCAAGGAGGAAGAAGGGAGAAGATTATTTGATGATGGTGAATGCCCTATTAATTTTTTTCACCCATAGCCACACATATAATAAGATTAATCCAACACATGCAACTTACACATAATTAAATTCATTTGATTATTTTATTTAAAACATGAATGGATGATATCAAATGACACACAAAATTTATAATGATTGAAAGTGATTAATCAATCACTTCCACATAATCCATCCAACTACATTAATTCTTAAGGATAATCATATTAAATAAAATCATTTAAGGTTAACCTTAAGCTTCTTATAAAATTTGATTTTGGTTTTGAATTAATAAACTTAGAGAGGAGAAATAATATTTGTTGTTTTGACCCATCCCACATTTTTAATTTAACATGTATAAGGAAGAAAAATTAAGTGAATTTTATGGAATAGTTAAGTTCAAGTCTTTAGGAAAATAATTTATTTTCCCTTTTTAAAGTCTCTTTGATTCAATTAATCATTTAATTATGAGCCTCCAATGATATGAAAATGAGAAATTAAAATTGCAATGCACTTAGGGACCTAATGTGATAAGGCTAATAATTAAATATAAATTAAATTAAAGAATGATTTAATTAAGTACTTATATGATTTTTCCACACCCATGGGTCAACCATAATTTTCTTAGGGGTATTTATGCTATTGAATATATAAAGGGGATTCCACAAATTCAAATTAAATTATCTAAAGTAGTTATCATTTCAATTTGATTTCATTCCATTACTAATTGCTTAATTAAGTCTTAATTAATCCATGCATTAATTAGACCTTTAAATGAAATGAATTTAGGGATTAGGAGAGAGGTCCTAATCATTCCACTTCATCATTTCACTATTAACAATGGTTAATCAAGTTTAGTTAATTAATTTTTAATGCTTGACATTTTAAATAATTATTAAATCACTTAATAAGTAATTAATATTTGAATTTCAAATTTCCCTAATCATCTAGCTAATAAATGTCAAGAAATTTATGGGAGGCAGAGGACATCTCGAAGAATCAACAAATCAAATTTGAGAATAACTAATAAAGTAATTAAGGCTCAATTAAGATAATTAAGAAAAATTTTAATCCTTAATTAAGCACAGTTCATTGCTTAAAACTTAGGGATTTTATTTTTATTAAATTCTCCTATGTTTACCCTTTCCAAAATGGGTTTGCTCATATTTTTAAGAATTTTCTACAATTTTTTGAGCAATTAATGGCATGCAATCAAAATGGGTTTACTCATATTGACTCCAAAATATTTGGGGAAGAGATCTAAGGAGATACTATAGTGAAAATCACATGTAATCAAAATTTCTTTAACAAAACATCAACTCCTAAGAGGATTTCTATGATTTTTCAAAAAATTATCTCGCAAGAGCTCAAGACCAGCGGTCCAATGACTGAGGTAGCTTCATCTTGAAGATATAAAGTTCTGTTGAGGAGCTTGTGAGTTGCTTCTCTGTCGGTGGCTCTGTGGACCAAGCACCACTGTGATAGTCATCAGAGTTGGTCTAGGGGTGGTCTCTGATGCTCACATTAATTTTTTTTGGCACGTCAGAGCTTAGGGAAGGTGTGGGAGAAGTTAATTGAAGTTTAGTGAGGTTTGAGTGGGGTAGGATGGACAAAGGGCTTAATTTTGCTTGGGTTTGGTCTCACCGATGATGGGGATCTCAAGAGGGATCAGGGACACTCTGAGGATGCTCGCCTAGACTTACTGAGGCTCTCTGTCTATTTTAAATTGGATGGGGAGGAGTATACCCTACTCCAAATTAATTTAATGGTTTGAATCAAATCACCTTTCGGTAGTCGTCCGGCTAGCACAGGCAGCCAAAGGTGTTAGTGATGGGCTGAGGTGGAAGGTCTTGAATGGCAGGGGCTGAGTTGGTGTGTACCTCCTCCCCCAAGTGCTCCAATGAGAAGGCATGGGTTAGCTCACCTTCTCTTGACCCATGGCTGAACTCAATTAGCTTTGGGTCAGGTGAGCCAGTGGTCCAAGTGTTCGAAATGAGCTAAGGGGGCTGCCAAGTTAATGGGTAGGTAAGACCATCTAAATGGAGATTTTATCTCATTTAAAGGGGTTTACCCAATGGGTTTTAGGATAATTTGGGTCAACCATGGGTTGGGTTCACTTGGGCTAACCCATGGTGACTCAAGGATGGGTCATGTTTAGTTTGGCTGGGTTTGGATTTGTTTTTAATGGGTTTGGCTCAATTTGACCCATGTAAGTCAAATTGGGTCATTTGGGTTAGGCTGACCATTTGATCAAATTATGTAAAATTGATCATTTAGTTGAGCTCAAATGATCATTTATGATGTTTTGGTTCAATTAGTTTGGTTTAATTTGAGGTAGATTTTGATTTGGCTCATATGGGTTAAATGGGCTAAGACCAATTTGGTCAAATTTGCCAAATTGGCTTTGGTTGAGGTTTCATTTTGGTTCAAATGATGATTTGAGAATTATTACAGTTGTTGATTTGCATTGATTTGAATTTAGGAATGATTTGCCTCAACTGAACCCTTTAGATCATTTTGGGATAAATGGAAATTGGGTTGGATTGAGGCTTGAATCATGTTCAACAATCACTTTGTGATTGATTAGAGGCATTGGCTTCAATCAATTGGGTTTGGAATGAGATTTAACATAATTTGGCCCTTTAGGTCAAATTGGGTTAACTTGGGTCTAGGGGCCAAATGGTCTTAGTTAGATCTAATCTATGATCTAGTCATATTCAATTCTCAATTTATGATTGATTGGAGTTATTGGTTTCAATAAATTGAGTTTAGAATGGAGTTTGGTTCACTTTGGTTCATATAGACTAATTGGGTCAACTTGAATCAAGTGATCAAGTTAGCTTAGTTCGACCTAATTGATTGCAATTAGACAATCAAGGGTGTTCAACAATTATTGTAGAAGGAATTGTATGGGTTGATTCAATCTAATTTGGGTTGGATTGGGGTTTGGATCAAATGGGTCCTTTAGGTCACTTTGGGTAAAGTGGACCAAATGGGTTGATTGAGTTGAATTGGGTTGAATTAGGTTGGGTTGAGTTTGATGATTGATTTAGGCTTGATTGATGGCTTTGATTGTAATTGATTTGGATTTAATTGGATTTTGGCTCATTTGGACCCTTTAATCAAATAACAAGTTATGAATTGATTTGGTTTGATTGGCTTGATTATAAGCTTTGGAGAGGTTTGAGATGAGTTATCAAATTGTTAGAGTGCTTTTGTGAAAAGCAACTGGGTTTGGTTTAATTGAATGAGCTCTGGGTTGGATCTATAGGATGATAATAGGATTAATTTAGGTTAAAGATTAGGTTAATTTTGGCTTAGAGCTTGGATATGAAATATGATTCAATTGGGTTTGATTGTATTGATTTGAGGTTGGATTTGCATGAGTGGATTGGCATAGGTCTTAGTTTAGGTCATAGGATAAGTAGGTTCCTTTGGTCCCAAGGTATAGCCTAAACCTAGGGTATACCTTCCTAACTCTCTAGGCTTGAGTTTAGTATTCACCTAATCACTAAAAGTGTCCTATGTCTAAGGAGATTCTAGTGTCTACGAGAGTCCTAAATCTAGGAAGAGAAGGTTGAGTCCTTACTCTAAAAGTGAGGTCAACAAAGCCACGATGCTTCTATGTCTATTCTTGGTCCAACTTTTGAAAAGAAGAAAGTAGTTAACACCTCAACCTTTAGGCATATAGTAGGTCCTAAAACGGGTAGCCTGATTAAGAAGACTAAGTTACTTATGTCTAAGTCGACTCCTTTGACTATTTCTAGCACCTTTGAGATTGGCCAACTTCTAGAATCCTTCAAATGATCAAAATTAAAAAGAAGAACAAAAATAGAAGGATAAGAATAAAAAATATGAAAGGTAAGAAGCCAAAAGAAATTCTAGAGAAAGCCTAGGTCGAGGAAGAGATACACTCTTGATACCTCTCTACTTCTAGACTGGAGTTGATTTACCCACCGAGCAGGGGAGGAGAGTAGTAAGATAAATACCACATTCTCCACCTCGACCTTTTCAACATAAAGCCCCAAAACCATTCAAATGATTGGATAAGAAAAGTCACGATAGGGTTAAACTCATCTTTAAAAGGACAACTGAAGCCTCTGGATGCACAAAGGATGATATCCTTAGGATTATCAAGGAAAAGCTTTCCAATGATTTAAAAAAGGAAATCCTAAGAAAAAAATGACATTAAGGACTTGAAAAGGGAAATATTGAGAAAATCAAATGATATTAAGTTTAGAGGGAGGAATATGATATCACCTAGGAGTAGAGATCATCACACCAAGCTAATTTTGGTGGTCACTGATGGCAATTATTTTGAAAGGCCTAAGTCTAGGTATATTGTTAGAATTATTATTGTGAGCTAGAGAAAAGTTAGAGATGCCCCTAGGACTGAAACTAAAAAGGTTTATTTGTCTGTGGAAGAAAGTTTAATGTCCATAAAGCCTAGTTCAACTCAGGCACCACCCACTAGGTTGCCCAGTGCTTCAATAGATCAAGCATCCCTTATTAAACCCCAAATATAGGGTCCTTCATCATCATCCCCACTTGATAAAAAAAAGATTGGCTTCTTTGAGGCCATCTTTTATCAAGGACTGATCAGCTTTCCCAAGCCGCCTCTCTATTCTCGGGAGGTGATTGATGATGAACGACTTGGTTTAGGAGCCACAATAATTGTTCAAAGAGAGGGATTAAGTGATAATGAAGTGAACAACAAAGAGATAATAAGAATAGAAGAAATACTCCTTATACTCTTGTTTACATGAATTATGAAAAGACTGTTGAAGAACTCTTAGAAGAAATAAAAGCTCATATTCGGAAGAAGAAGAAAAAGAAGAGAGAAGATTTGCTAAAGAATGATATTATGACATTGACCAAGATGATCTCCTAATTTATGACTTAGGAATACCCGAAGCACACATCTTTATGGTTGACACTAGCTCATCTTGCAAAGAATTCGAAGAAGTTTAGGAGGCTATTATAGGGAAAATTCCTTCATCTAGCTTAACCCAACAGCTACTTCTTCAACTCCAAAAGAAGGATGATCAAATTCTTTGAATGGAGAAAAGGATGGAGGAGATGATGACCATAATGTTATCATTCCAAAATCAAGCCCACACATCATCATAGTCACAACCTATAGAAGACCCAGATATCACACATCCGATAGAAACTAAGAAGTTAGATTCAAATGAACAAAGCAAAGAAAATAAAAGAAGATGCTTTGCTTAAAAAAGATTTAAAGTATTTAATCGAACACCAAGTAAGAGAGGCATTGGGCCAATCTAAGGGAACCTACATTAATTTTGAAAGATAGACTCTACCCTGAAGAATTTGATGCAGTGACTTACTTTAAGGGTTTGTGCACCCATCGTTTAAAGTGTTCAACTACACGAGAAACCTTAGACAACACTTAGCCCACTTTAGAGCTAGTTGTTGTAATGCCAGGGTAGTGATGCCCTCTTATTTAGATATTTTGTTCATAGCCAGACCGATGTGGCCTTTGATTCATATGCAAAGCTGCCAAATGGATCAGTGTAAATGTTCATCGAATTGAAAAACATGTTTGTTAAAAGGTTTGTTGGCTCTCAACATCATATCATAGTATAGGATTTGGTGTTAGAAAAACATAAATAGCATGACGTAGAAATCCTCCTTAGAAATATTCACAGTTATGTAGGTATTCTTTTGAAGGGTTTCACCATTAGAACTTTTGAAAAGCTATTGAATAAATCCCCTAACATTCATAAAGAAGCTTCCAGGTTATTCTTTTTGAAAGATCAATCTACGTTAGATTCAGGAAAACGAAAACCTCAAAGGTGGGAGGGGTGGGGTGGGGGCAAAGAAAAAGTCAGTGTAGAATGGTCCCTTCTTCTATATATAAATGTTTTAAATATAGACACAATGGAGTTGAGCATGTCATCAAAGGGGATGTTCAACCATTCTTTATTCATGAAGTCAGGATCTATGAGGACGCTACATACTACTTTCCTAAAAAGCAAACTATTTATTCTATGAAATCAGACATTAGAAAGGATCAAATAAAAGAGAAAATAAAGGAAAAAAAGAAGTAAGAAATAAAAGAAGAAAAAGAAAGGAAAGATATAAGAGAAGAAAACTAAGAAAAAGAAGGAAAAGAAGGAAAATAAAATTTTGAAAATAAATTGCCTATGATACATATTGATTTGGAGATTATTTCTGATGAAGAATCAAGTATACAAAATACCTTGCCAAAGCTTAAAATATCTTTAGAATCAGATAGTGAAGAAAATCAAGTTCGAGAATTAAAAGATGAGCCTGAGTCAAGCACATATGAAAAACTTAAAAGGTATGTGAATATGTTAACTCTAACCCCATTATCCAGGATAGGGTTGTAAGGTTTGAAGCCAAGTAGCTCCTAACCTTTTTGTACAAGTTGGGAGAGTGCAAAATTTTTATTCTGTACCATAGTCTTCAAGCTCAGAAGTAGGTGTTGAGCTTGGAGAGGACTCTTTTAATGAAATAAAAGAACTCCCATTTGATTAGTATCCTGATTGTGTCAAAAATTTAATTAAGCATAGTTTTATTCCTCATACTTGCTTTAAGGGTATAGATTGACGTCAAGAAAATATATGGGATACTAAATTTAAAAATTTAAAATCTAAAGCTAGCATAACCTTCAGTATCGTTGAACCTCTCAAGATGATGAATACTGTCTAGAAATAACTAATAACCTGCAATATGATAAGCTTTTTATAGGTTCACCTAACTCATTTGATGAACACTATTTAGAGATGTTAGATGACTTAGGAGACTTTCTAATTCAAAATACACCTTTAGAGCTAGAGGAAGAAATTATATCAACTATTGAAGAATTAAATGAAGTTAATCTTAGAACAAAAGAAAATTCACGTCCTACTTTTATAAGTATATTATTGGGTTAGGAGGATGCCGATGACTTAGTTAAATTACTTTTAGAGTATAAGGACTATTTTCCCTGGAGCTATGATGAGATGCCTGGTCTATCTCCAGAAGTAGCAGTTCGCAAACTAGAAATTATACCTGATGCCATTCTAATAAAACAAGCTCCCTGATGCATGCAGTTGAAAATTAAACCGTAAGTAATTGTTGAAGTCAAAAAGTTAATTGAAGTTGGATTTATTCGAGAAGAAAACTATCCTTCTTGATTGGGTAGTGTCATTCTAGTAAAAAAAAAGAGTGGTCAGATTCACATATGTATTAATTTTAGAGACCTAAGCAAGGCTTGCCCCAAGGATAAGTTCTCATTGCTTGTACCAGAACTCATGGTGAATATAACTTCTTCGCATAAAATCTTCTCTTTTATGGATGAATCGTCTGGTTATAATCAAATCAAAATGTCCCTTGAAGATGACATATTCAGAACTCCAGGGATCTTCTGTTACATGATCATGCCATTTGGTCTCAAGAATGCTGGATCAACTTATTAGAGGACTATGAGTAGAATTTTTAATGATTTGATCCATAATCAAGTAAAGTGTTATATTGATGATTTAGTCATTATAAGTAAAGAAAAACAAAATTATCTTTATGATCTAAGAATTATCTTTGAATGGTTGTGCCACCACAATCTAAAAAATAAAGCATTTGAAGTGTGCTTTTGAGGTGACTTTAGAAAAATTTTTGAGTTTTGAAGTGAGACATCATGGAATGAAAATCAATCATAAGAAAAAATAATTTAAAGCCATCATGGAAATGCCTCCACCTAAAAGCCTCATATAATTAAGGTCTTTCCAAGGTAAGTTGGCTTATTTAGGAAGATTCATATCAAATTTGTCTAGAAGATGTTAACCTTTCTCAATTTAAACAAAGAAAAAATTTAATTCCATTGGGATGAAAAATACTAGAGTGCATTTGAAGACTTAAAGAAATACCTAATGAAATCCTCCCATCTTAGCGACACCTATCATAGGGAAACCACTAATACTCTACACTGTAACTCTAGATGAGTCTCTGGTTGCCTTGTTGGCTCAGGTCAATGAGGAAGGCAAAGACAATGCTTCATATTATTTAAGTCATAGACTTATCCCAGTGGAAGTAAACTATCCGCATATTGAGAAGCATTGTCTGTATTTGGTTTTTGCTGCCCAGAAATTGAGACACTATATGCTCTCTCATAAAATAAATCTAATTTCATGGGTTAACCCACTATAATTTCTTGTGACTAGTTTGATGTTGTTCGAACATTTGACATGATGGTCTATGATATTGCTTCAGTTTGATATAACTTATATTCCCCTTCATGCTATAAAGGGTCAAGGTATCACAGACTTCTTGGTAGCACACCCACTCACTCAAGGTTCTCCTTTGGATGATGACCTCCCTGATGAATAAATCTCGAGTTTGAGAGAACAAAATAATGCCACTTAAGAGTTGTACTTTGATGGTGCAACTTCTTTTACAAGAGCCAAGGAACAAGACTCCTCCATTTAATGGAAAGTCAGGATTGGTTTAGTTCTTATAACTCCTAAGAGGGTAATGATGTGATATTCCTATCATTTATCTAAGCCATGCACCGATAATGAAGCTGAGTATGAAGATTTGATAACAGATTTAGAATTAACAATTTTAACGAAAATAAAAAAATTAAAATATTTGGGGATTCTCAACATGTTATTAATTAAGTGGGAGGAATCTACAAAGTACCCACTCTTGATCTCATTTTCGGATGAGGTTAACATCATTTCTAAAATTAATAATTAGGACATTTAATCTTAGATTAGAATCCTTATAATTAGACACTTAGGATACTACACTTAGCGACCTAGTGCATCCTCTCTAGGTTTGATCTAACCTAATTAGTTTTGATAGATTCAGCCCAAATTTAAAACTTAAATAAAAACATACACCACTTGAAATCTGATTTTAATTAGGCTTAGAGTATGATTTAATTTAGAGAATTAAACCTAACTACCTTATTTAAGCTAAAATCATATAAATCCATGAAATTCAAATTAAATAAAAAAATCCAAATAAACCAAAATAAAATCAGATCAAATCAAATTAAAAAATCCAAATCCAAATCAAGGTAAAAAATGGTCAACCCTTTAAACATAGGTTTGACTTATGTGGGTCTCACCAAGTCAAAGGTCAACCCACAAAATTTGATCAAATGAAATCATTCCAAATGATAAAATAAACTTGTTTTAACATGAATTTAAAGAAATATAAATTTATTAAGGCTTTAATTAGGCTAATTAGACCATTTGATTTAAATGGGCCTAAATGAGCCTTATTTGGTTCAAACCCAAATCAAATTGAAATCAACTCAATTTGATTATTCAAAATTATTTGGAAATGATTATGAAACATAATATAATCTATCATTGGACCCAATTTGATCAAATTGGTCATTTGACCCAAATGAACCCAAGCTTAACCCATTAAGCCCAATCTGAGCCAAATGAGTCAAAATTAAAATAACTTCAAACCAATTGAAATCAAACATTCTAAGTCACTCCATATATCTAATTAAATATGATTGGAGTCCAAACAAAATTCAATTAAGACAATTGGGTCATTTGAACCCAATTGAAATCAACTTGACCCATTTAAACCTAAATGAATTAAATTGAAATGAAATGCAAAATCAACTCAAAACCTAACAGAATAAATAAAATTAAAACTTAATAAATCATCAATAAAGATAATTGAACCCAAATTTAAATCAATTGATCAAAATAAACACAATTAAAATACATTGAATTTAAGTCAAATCCAAATGGTATGAATTGGATCCAAACCTCTAATCTAACTCAAATGGACTTGGGTTCAACCTAAATTCACATTGGGTTTGATTTAGGCACCCAAATACTTTCCTAAGGGCTATGGTGGTAAGGCAAAAAGCCATAAAAATGAAAATTCAAAGGGATGAGGTGGAACCATGAGAGAAGAAAGTTTGGAACCCTTGAAAAGAATTCAACCATACCTCATCCACATCTTGGCCTCAATTTGCTTTGGCTTCTTTCCAATTAGTTGACAGCCTACAAAGTGGGATCAAATAGGATATGGTGGCTTCCTCTATGGGATAGAAAGAGAGAGAGAGAGAGAGAGAGAGAGAGAGAGAGAGAGAGAGAAAGAGATGATTTCCCATGAGATGTCTCTTGACCAAGGAGAGAAAAGGGAGGAAAAGTCTTCCTCCCCACAAGGACTTTATCTCAACACACTCATAAGGTCAAGAAGAACCCAATCAACCCTTTGACAAATCCTCTCACCATCGGTTGCTAGATTTCACCCACCTAAAGCTCTCCACATATGGCTTTTGACCATGAATGAAAAGAGATGAGAGAGGCCCTCTCCTCTCCATATTTTTATTCCAAGACAACCACAAGATGAAGAGAAGCCAATTAAAATCCTCCCTTAGGGTTTTCGCACTGCCAAGTTAGAAATCCACCATGGTTGGTGGCCTCTAATGGAAAAATGAGAGGGAGAGCATTTCTTGCCAAATTGACTCTCCCAACACGTTCCATGAGTAGTGGCGACCTCAAACAAACTATCCCTAAGGTCCATCACTTCTAGAGAGCCAGAGAATGGCTAAAACCAATGATAAATAGTCAAGTATTGGTCTCCAAGTCATTTCGTAGGGAGGCAAGCCAAGAAACTTCTCGCATAGCTTCATCCTATTGAGGCAAAGGTGCTCAGAGCATCGGGATCGCTAGGGATCACCACCAATGAGGTATGCTTCAAAATCGATGCCTTGAGCAATCATTTTTGGACTTTTCAAAGAGAATTTGATCTCCAAGTAGATCAAACTGTATGGATCGATTGCAAATTGATCCTTGATCATTTTGCATTAGAAATTGCTTTCAAATTCTCCTTAGATCGCTGAAAATCCATCGAATTTAATGGACGCCATCTATTTCTCACTGATGAGAATGGGGGAATGATCTCTGCCATCTATTCCTTTTGAGGAATGGATGGCTGAGATCGAGTTGGATGATCTGATTTAATCCGTATAGGGATCACAGGAGAGATCATGAAGATCAGATAGTCATAGATTGTCTCACGTGGCCACCGCTTTTGACGTGGGATTCATGTGGCCCAATGGTACCATGCCACATGGTTGTGACACCATGTCAGCGCCACTCGTTAAAATAGGAATTTCCTATTTTATGAATAAAAAAATTTATTAAAAAATACCTAAAAATTCAAAAAAGCATAGAAAATAAAATATAAATCTAAATTATGAATGAGGACTCTATGGATTCATCTTAATATGTAGAATCCATTAAACCCAAAATCCCCAATTAAATTTAAGTAATCTTGGATTCAATTTATTTTAAATGAAATTAATCAAACTCAAATTAATTGCAAACTATTAATCTAATCAATGTGAAACTTTGGGGAATTAAAATTAGGGTTAAAATACACCTTAAAAAACTTTTCATGATTTAATTCAAAGTAAATCAATAGATATTAAATTTCAAACTCTAAATCTTAATTTTATTTAAATAAATTAATATTAAATAAAATAGATCATGAGAAATGATCAAATCATTTTAAATTATCATAATAAACTCTAATGAACTTAAACACATTAATGAAACCCACTGAAACTCAATAAATCATAAAATGAACTAATTTGACATTTAATTGAATTGATTAATCTAATTAATCAACTTGAACATAGGAAAATCATAATAAATCAATAAAAACTCTAAGAATTCTAAATAAACCCTCTATGGATGCATCTTTTAGAGAGGAATTTAAAAAAAAAAAAAAAATCTTGTTTCTTCTAAATTAAGCTTAATTTAGATTTTAATAAAATAATTAAGACCTTAATAAAACCCTAATAATGAATTTGATTAAAATAAAACTTTTGAAAAATTAAATTGGGAAGAAACCCCACTTGCCATATAAATTTCAAGGTTAATGGACCTCTCGATTAGAAGTTATTGAATTTCCATTCTCTAGGTTGATTTACATTAAATAATAAATTAAAAATTCCAAAAATTATAAAAATTTCATTAATTAATTGGAAACATCTTCATTAACATCAGAACAACTAAGGATAATTTTCCAACATTTTAAATCAAAGAATTTGATTACTTACATACTTAGGGTTTAATGAAAATCATTAAAAATGCAAAACCTAATTAAACTTGAAAGTTAATAAATTATTAAATTCATGATCATCCAATTAAGGAAATGTTAATCCGTAATCAATGCAAATTGAGATTGGATTAAAACATTAATCTAAATATGTTAGGTTAACATAATTCAAACTAAACGAGCACAAATTAAAAGGACATGAGAATGAATGTAACAAATATTAAATCTAACCAAATCAAATAAATCAAATCTATTTGAAAAAAAATTAAACTAAGAAGGTTTAATCAAATGAAAGAAATGAAAAGAAGAATTAAATGTCAAAAATACAATTAAAATATTAATCCAAATTAAATTAAATTCAAACCATCCAAATGAATCTGAATGAGGCTAATTAAGATACTTAGGATCTTAGTTATATCTTTGGATGAATCCTCATCTTATGGTGAAGATATCATTATATTGAGATTTAGGATGTTGAATGGAATGAGTTTCACCCAAAAGTGGAATCTATTTTATTCTTTATTCTTGAAATCCTAAATTTCACTTTAACATAAAAATGAACTTAAAAAAACAAAAATAACAAATGATTAAATTATTTGATTTGAATCCATCCAAAGGTAAAGCATACAAACTTTAAAACTTAAATTACAACTTGAATCTAAAAAGGCCTAGTAAAGTCTTGCCACACAAGCCTATTTCCTTGACAAACTAAATCATTAAGTCATAGACCTTAGACTTACGTTAGGTTGATTTGTGATATTCTATGACACTTTGTGTTATGATGAGATGTATGTCTTTATTGTGTATTATTTTAGAATACAAGTCTAGGATTGTTTGCTCATTAGACTGGATGGCAAGATGTTCTTTTTAAAACTAACACTATCTTCTACAAGGGGTTATGATAAAAGGAACAATTGTAAATAAACATATAAATGTTGTTTTTTTTCAGGTGCTGAACAGTCCCATAACATAGCCTAATATGATAGGTGGGTTTAGCAAGTAGCTAATACTAAGCCCGTATGTTTGTAAAATATAACTGTTGTGTGCTATTTGTATTTTAATAACATCTATTTTACAAGGCTTAGGGTTTAATTTTGAATTTAAAATATAAATTTGAGCTTATAATTAGGTTAAGATCTATGGGGTCTAGGAATAATAGGAGCTGACCTGCAGAGGTCCCCTGTGAAGCCTAATGGAGGTCCCTGGAGAAGGAGAAGATCATGGAAAGAAAACCCTTTGATCTAAACTTTAGTTTTAGGCTAGGCTATATAAGGTTAGAGCTCGACTGACCATTTTATCTTTCTTCCAATGTGTACAGCAGAACCTGACAACATTGGCCTATTCTTTAATTTAAATTGGCTTGATTTATTTTGGGTACGTAATAGAATCAACCTGCTTCTCTAAGTTTCTTTCTGTACTATATTTTTTATGATGAATACCTAGATGATTAGGCTTGTAGGAAAACTAAATTTAAATAACTTAAATAAAAATGATGAAACTTGAAACTTTACATTAATTAAAGCACTAGAAAAAACCTAAAAATAACTAGAAATAACTAACTTTTGTGAATCATGTTAGTATATTATTCTAAACTCTTGAATTGGACACTTCACCCATTGCACATAAGGGGCATCTGACCTTTGATGATGACCACCTTCTTGGAGAAGTCTGCCTTCTCTTCTTGATTTGGCCCATGACCATTTTTAATTGCATGCCATTTTTGCATAAAATGGATACCCCAAGACCTTATATGAATCATGACTCAAAACATTTAAAAGTTGGAAAAATATTGCATCAGGTATGATCATTTTAAACCCAAGCATGATCTTAGGGATTAGAGAGTGAGTCTAGGTTCTTAGATTTTTTTCTAAAATACAACAACCCAACCTAATCCATAAAAATAATAGCTTATTTCTTTAATCGAGAGTAATCTTAAAAGATATCCTTTGAATCATTCTCAATTGAATAAGCATTTCTTACTTAATCTTGAGCATACTAGTATTAATAAACATTTCCTACTTAATCCTGTTTAACTTCCAAAAGAACTCCTTCCACTTTGAAACGTTCTCAATTGAAATTCCAAATTATTATTGTCTTTGGAAACCAACTTCAAAATCCATAAAAATAATAGCTTATTTCTTTAATCGAGAGTAATCTTAGAAGATATCCTTTGTTCATAAGATGTAATTAATTATAAGGGCTTGCCCTTATCGGGAACCATGGACCTAGTTTAAAATAAACCCTACTCTACTTCTCATATAGTTCAGGGGAAAACTCTATGGTAAATTAAAGACCCATTAGCCTTAGGAGTCTTTTATTAAATAATCGAATCCATTATAGGATAAGATGTTTATCTTCTGAAATAATAAATTTACTCCTTAATGATGCATTTGATCATCCTAATAAATCTCTATGGTGTCACAAAATCATTGCACACTCGCTCCAAAATTATATAATTATTATTAATATAATATGAAGTTACTCAAGAAAATCCCTATTGTGACTTGTATAGGAATCCACATGGAGATAATTGCATAGTTGATGCCTTAGAAAACCTTGTGAAGGAGATCTCTTGTCTAGAATCAATTCCTATAGAATTACAAAATTGATAAGTTTTGTCTCCTATTGATTTAGAATTCATCAATTAAAAAATAACTAAAGAATAACCACTCACTGATGTTAACCTCATTTTTGGATGAGATTAACATTATCTATAAACTAATAATTAAGACAACTAATCTTAAATTAGGAGCCTCTTGATTAAGCACTTATGACACTAGCATAACCTAATACAATTTGGTGTACTCAAATCAAACTTAAATCTAAACAAATGATTGAATCGAAGATAGTCCAATTAAAATCAAAATTCAGTTGAGCTTAGATTAAGGTAATTGGGATGGTTAACCCAATTATCCAACTTAAGCTCAAATCACCTAAACCAAAAAAAAAAAAGAGCAAAACTAAAATAAATTGAAATAAAATAAAATAAAAAAGCATAAGGTTAATGCATGAATAAAAATGAACCTAAAATGAAATCTAAATAAAGGTTAAAGATGGTCAGCCATTTGACATAGAGTTTACTTATGTGGGTCTCACTAGGTTAAAGGTCAACCCATCAAAATTTGACCAAATAAAGTCATTTCAAAGACTCAAAATCAGAAATGAACATGTTTAAACATGAGTCAAATAAATTTAAATTCAATAAGATTTTATTTGGGCTAATTAGATCACTTGATCTAAATAAACCCAAATGAACCTTATTAAAACCAAAATTCAAATTAAATTTAAAATTAATTCAAATAAAATATTCAAAATAGTTTAAATATCATAATTAAACATAATTAAACCAATCATTAGGTTTAATTTAACCAATTTCATCATTTATCCCAAATGAGTCAACTTAATCCATCAAGCCAAATTTAGGCAAATGGGTTAAAATTGAAATCAACTTCAAAAAAAATGAAATTAATCACTCCAAATAATTCCACACATGTGATTAAATATAATTGGAGTAAAACATACCTTAATTGAGTGAAATTGGTCATTTGACTCAATTGAACTCAACTTAACCCATTTAAGTCAAAATCGGTCAAGTTGAAAAAAATCAAAATCAATTCCGAATCATGGAAACCACTCAATTTAAAACATGATAAATCATCAAATAAACACAATTGAATATAAATTTAAATCTTAGAGGACCATTTGAGCTAGGAGATTCAATTTGACCAATTTAGGTCAAAAGGGTCAAATCTAGCCTAAATCACTTCAATCCCTCACATGGCATGAATCAATTGACCTCCAAATTATCAATAAGATAATTAAAAATGATTGAAACTTAAAATTAAAATTAATTAATTAAAAGAATTATAATCAAATAACTTTAATCAATCTAAATTCAAATGGCATTGAACTAAGCTCAATCATCATATTCAAATGGATTTGAGCTTGACCCATCGTTCATCTTGGTTTGACTTGGCCAATCAACCACCAATCTAAAGGGAGTTATGGTGGTTCCAAAAAGCTAGGTGATGACATGTGAGGTGAAATGATAAGAGATATGGTGCATCCATGGAATAAAAGTGGGAAATCCATACAAAGAAGCCAAATCCCATTTCCCTCCTCCATGCCTCATCCTCCTTTTCATTCTAAACTGATATGGGCTTATCCCAATCAGTTGACTAGCCCTTGGAGCTAGACTCCAAGGGTGGAAATCACCATGGAAAATCCAACTTACTTTTTCCTTGGGGATATGGCTCATAACTAAAGCAAAAGGGAGAGGAAGGAGATTTTTTATCTCCTCAATATAACCACCCTCACCTATTCTTGAGGTGAAGAGATACCAAACTGACCCCTTACTCGGAGCTTTCATTATCAGAGGTTGGATTACGATCCTCTTGAACCCCCTTTTGTGTCTCTCGGCCAAATATAGAAAGAGAGGAATGAGGCTTCCTCTAAGAAATCTTAGCATCCTCACACATTCCTGAGTTGAAGAGAAGAAGAACCAACCTTTCCTCGGGGTTTGTAACTACCGATAGGTTGGAATTTGGCTGAAGCTGGAGGATAAACTCTTGACCAAGCATGAAATTGGGGGAGGAGTGATCCTCCCACACAATTAAATCTTCTCACATGTTTAGTGGGCAAAAGTGAACCCAACCAAGACTTTACCCAAGCGCCACACTGCTGGGGAGTTGAAGAACGACAAACACCGATAGAAAATGGTCAGAGTTTTGTCTTCATGGTGTTCCATGAGAAGGAATGATGTGAAATTTTACCCAAAAATTCATCTCAACCTAAGAAATATTTTCAAAATGGAAAATCCACTAGACATTGGCTCCAACAAAGTATGGACTCAACTCCACCACTTCTTGTCCACAGTTTGGTCTTTTATGAAGAATATTTGACTTATATTAAGATCAAGCCATATAGATTAATAGGAAATCAACCCCAGATCGTTTTATAATCAAAATCATGAGAAACCATAGACTTGATCATCAAAAATCACCATTTAAGGGTGGATGCATCTCAATTTCTGATGAGAGATCATGGAAAAAATTACCACTTTCTGCCCTTTAATTTGGAATGGATGGCTATGATCTAGAAATACCATTTAATTTGAATCCTATTGGAATCATGGGTTAAATCCTTGTTGACATCACTTTTGGAGAGAGGATTAACCTTTCTTATTTTAGACTTAGGAACCTTCTAGACACTTGAGTTTACTTAGTGCTAAGACACTTATAGCGATTGAGGAAATACTAAACCTAAGCTTAGAGACTTAGTGAACATAACCCTAAGCCTAGAATATACTTTAGGACAAATAGGTTTTGCCTATCCTATGGCTTAAACCAAAACTCATACCTATTCACTCATCTCAATTTAAGCTCATGTGAATGAAACAGAACCAACCTGAAACCTTTTCAATGATCTTACTTAAATTTAGTTTTTTAATCCAAGTTCCAAGCCAAATTAACTTGGGTCTTAACCCAAGTTAACCCCCATCACAATCCCATAAATCAATTTAAACTTGTTTAAGTAAACTGAATCCAACCTAATTTTCTCAACCACTCCAATCGTTCATTAGATCATTTCAGGCCAAGCCAATACTTGTAATCATGCCAATTGAACTAAAGAGAAGTGAGCAACCCAAGTTATCCCATTTGACCTGAAGGGTTCAAATGAGCTTAAACTTAACTGAGCCTAAATCAATTGCATCCAAAGCTACCAATTAGCTTGAAATTAATCTTTGAACACACCTTAATCATCCATAATCCCGATTGGCCCAAGTTGGCCTGACCAAGTCACTTAACCCAGGGTGACCTAAGAGAGGTGATTAAGAAAAACTCTAATTAAACGCCTATTGAATCAAATTAAGCCATGTAATCCCTTCATTAATGATTGTAGATCATTATTGAACACTCCAGTACAATCAATTGAGCTTAACTAAGTTAATTAGACCTTTTGACCTAAGTTGACCCAAATTGGCCTAAAGGGCCAAATTGAACCAAACCAAATCCTAAACAAAATTGATTAAAACCAATGCTTCCAACCAATCTCTAATCCAATATTAAACATAATCAAACCTTCAATTGAACCCAATTTGGTCAACCTAACCCAATTTGCCCACTTAGCCTAATTTGACCTAAAGGGTCAAATTGAACCAAATCACTTCATAATACAAATTAATTTAAATCAACTCTTCCAATCAATCACTAATAATCAATTTAACTTAAAACCATGCCCATTCTCAAGCTAATTTGGCCAATTTGATCAAATTGGTCAACATGACCCATTTGACCCAAATTGAATCATATGAACCAAATTCAAATCTAACCCAAATTGAATCAAACCAATTGTTCTCACTCACTCCAAATGACCAATTGAACTCACCCAAACCATTAGTTTGACCTAATTTGGTCAAATTGGTAAATTCACTCATTTGAACCCATTTGATCCATATGGGTCAAATTGAGCCAAATCCAACCAAACCAAGCCCAAACCCAACCAAACTTTGGCATGACTCATCATTGGGTTACGATGGGCCTGCTCAAGTGGGCCCAACTCATGGTGAACCCGATTTGGTCAAACCCATTGAACCAAGCCACCTAAATGGGACAAAATCCTCATTTGGGTAGGTTCTCCACCCCTTTACCTCATGACAACCACTTTTGGCTCTTCATGGACGAGAGGACCACTAACCCAACCTAACCCAAGGCTATTGGGCTCATCCTTTGGCCCTAAGAGGGTGAGTTCACCCATGGAAATCCATTAGTCCAGCTAAGGGAGGTTGTACACTCCATGTTAGACCACTACACTCCCTTATCCTCTCACTCTTAGCAGTCCCCTACCACCTCCAACCACTTGCCCCAGTTGGACAGTTGCCAAAGGCTAAACAACTCCCAACCCTTGGTTCAACTAGGGAGGAGAGTTTACTCCTCCCTGTGGATTCAAACTAAACACAAACCTTCCTCAAAGCATTACAGACAGTCCCATACCCTCTCCTAAGTTCTTCATGCGCTCCACTGCCAGTGAGATAAGCCCATAATCAAATCCAAGAGCTCCAGCTGTTCAAGTTTCCAAAAATTAACTATTCCCACACCTTCACCACACTCCAAAAAATCAAAACAAATCATTTTCCAAGCGATTCGATCACCAAAAGATGCTTAAAGATCAACTCTAGGGAACTTTGTGATGGAATTTGCTCCATAAAGAAATCGATAGGGAGGCAACTCATGATCTTTTCAACACGGTTCATCTCTTCATGATAAAGCTACCTCTAGTCAATGGACCACTGGTCTATAGCTCTAACGAGGTAAAAATCTTAAAACCGTAGTTTCCTCCCCTAGGTGTTGGTCTTTTTTGAAGTGAACTATATTTTCATATGATTTTAACTATAGGATCCATTTAGATTAATTCCTTTATCATTTTAGAGCTGATCTCACCATCAAGCATATGGTGTCTTTCTTCCAGTGCTCGTGAGATGGTGAATCATCGGTCTTTCATTCTGCGTGATTAGAACGAACAATTATGATTAATTATGCTAGAAATTTTGATTGAATCCCTTTGAAATCATGGGATTATTCTTAACTGTTCAATATGAGATCAGACAGCCGAGATGAAACCGCATCTATTACGATTGAGCGAGCCATCGCGTTTGATGATTTAAATAACCAATACCAGGGTGCCATGTAAAAAGTAGTACCGTGTCAGTGTTCATGTGGCGCCCATGGTTTAAAGGGTTAATTAGGCCTTTAAATGTAGTGAAATGATGAAAACTTTAAAAAAGCATAACTAATTATTAAAAATTCAAAAATACAATTAAACTCATTTTGAAAAGACTAGACAGAGGATAATTGAAGAAAAATAAAATCCCTAATTTTTGTCAAGTGAATAGTGCTTAATTTAAGTTTAAAGATTTGGCTAATTATATTAATTAAGGCTTAATTACTTGGCAAATTAATTTCAAATTTGGTGGAATGATTCCATGGGATGTCATCTACCTCCCATAATTTTCTTGAAATTATTTGCCATGTAATTTAAAGAAATTAGAATTTAAACCATAATTACATTCATTAATTAATTTAATAATTATTAAAATTGATAAATAGTAAAAATTAAATAATTAATGATAATTAATGATTTTGAATAGTAGGAATAGTGAGGAGAAATAATTAGGCCTCTTTCTTAATTACCTTTCTAAATTTATTTCCATAAGAGAGCTAATTAGTATATGTAATAATTAGAGATTAATTAAGAAGATTAGTGATAAAGTAGAAATCAAACAAAATTGATGATTGGTTCAAATAATTCAAATATAATCCATTAATTCTCCTTTATGTGTTTAATAACATAAAGTTGTTAAGGAAGTTATAATTAACCCATTGGTATGGGAAAATTATAAGAGTACCTAACTTAGATTCTTTCCTTCTTTAATATAGTTAACTCTTAAATATGAGACTAATTGCATTAGATTCTTTTAGGTGCATTGAAAATTTAATTTTTCTAAGAGGATGTCATTGAAGGCTCATTATCAAGTAGTTAACTAGATTAAAGAAGTTTAGGGAAGAGTAATTAAATTGATATGCTTAACAACTTGAACCTAATTAATTCATAAAATCCATTTAATTATTCTATTCAAATATGGTAAATCACCAATATGGGGTGGGGTAAGTGCTATGTATCATCTTTCCTCTTTAGGTCTCAATAACTCAAATATCAAAATCAAACTTCAAAAGAACTTTGGTTAGTCTTAAGAAATATTTATTTGGCTTAATTGTCCTTAGGACTTAATTTAATTGAATATATTTTGTGGCAATGTTTAATCACTTCTTTTTCAATCATCATAAATGTGCATGCCATTTGTGTCATATGTTCATGTTTCTAAAAAAAAGAATAGAGAAAATCAAAAAAACATGATTACATCTAAGTTGTTTGTGTTGGACAAATATTATTATAAGATGTGACTATTATCACTAATAAATACTAGATTATTGTCAAAAATATAAAATAATGGTGAAAAATCTAAGTTAATGATGGTTATAAGTATTCAATAAAGTTTACATTTAAGTTGTAATTTGAAAATAGTAAGGGTTTTGTTTTATCTTTATGTTTCATGTACATATTTTCACACATTTGAATTGGTAAGTATATAGTGTGAACATCCCAGGAATATGAGGCTTTGAGTATCCCCAAGGAGGTCTTAGATAACCTCACTTCCTTGGTTTAACAATGACATATACTTGCTTAATTTCATTCATATGCATTTATGTGCTAGAATTTGTGATAAAACTTTGCTCTCTATGTCACTAAACTTTGCATGAAGAAGAAGATTTGCTATTATACAATATTTGCATGATTTTCATCCCCAAGCTTATGTATATGTTTACATATATATATTTAATTTGGTAAGTATATAGTCTGGACATCCCAAGAACATGAGGCTTTAAGTAGGCCTAAGGAGATCTTAGATAACCTCACTTTCTTGGTGTAACAACGGTACATACTTGCCAAAATATCTAAAACATGTCAACTTATGCTTTACTAAGGAATGAAATCATTCTTTTCTATGAAAATACATGCATTGATGATCATTCAAGTGTGCAAAACAAAAAGAATACAAATATGTATTATGTGTATAAGTTTGTATATTAAATCAAATATCATGATTAATAAAAATGAAGGAATTTGGATGCTATTGATGATGGAAAAAAGTAGTGGAATGTTAACCATATAATAGTGATTCAGTTTTACAAATCCTAAGATGCCTTTCATGTTTGAATAAGATTCTTTAAGACTGACCCAAACTTAGGTTTAATAAAATAAATGATTCACTAAAGAAACCAAAGTCATAATAATGTACCTTTAGAAAATAATTTAGGATAGGGATGAAGGGGTCAACCCTCATTTTCTTCTCTTCATAATAATTAAATAATAAGTAGGTATCAAATGAAATAAAAAATATAAATTAAAATTGATTAATTCATTCAAAGATTTGAAGCAGAACCTTCCTAATGTTTAACTTAAATAATTCTAAATTTAGATAATCACACTTCTAAAATCTAGGTGTGACACACCACACTAAACCTTAGCACACACATTAGAATACTAGGTCACCAATCCCAGCCTTTAGGTTAGGCCAGTGTATGTGGTGTTATGTTTTATTTTATGATGTAATGTTTTAGACTAGATGTTAGGATTTTGTGGCGCACACATGATGTTAGGTCGCCAATAGCCTAATGATATTTTCTAGAGGGGATTATGCTAAAGGGGTCGCTATAATAATAAGTAAATATAAATATTCTTGCTTCCAGGTGTCACTTATCCCCCTAAGCATAATCTAATTAGGATAGGTGGGCTTGGTTACCCAAGGCAGGGTGCTAAATCCAAATATGTGAAATATAATCGCTTGGCTTGTATGTTTGTTTAACTAATGTCTTTCTTGTATATGTAGTTAGATTTCATTTTTCATAAACATGTAATTTTTGTAATAAAATTAGGATTAATGTTATGGGATTTAGGATGAGCAGTGGCTAGAAGAAAAGACCTAGGAGGCCCTATGAAGATTGGAGCAAATTAATCTAAAGGAAGGGAGAAGAACAAATACTGAAGACCCCCACAACATTTATTTTAGTTGTAATATTCTATTTTAATCTGGGTTGATAAGGGTAGAGCTTGGCTAACCAATTTCTTTTCTTTTATGGGAACATGGTGATACCCGACCACACCGGCCTCTCATTCTTTTTATGAAATTCAACTATTTGATTATTGTGTTTATATTGTGCAATAGAAATGATATGCTTTTCATAGGTTTCTTAAAGTATGATGGTTTGATCTGTGGCCTGGATGTAGTAGGATCTTCATGATAAAATTAAAATTTCTACCTTCACTAAAAATTTATAATTAAAATTTAATGTAATTCATAACCTTATTTTAAAGCCTAGGCTTTTAATCAAGATAATAAAAGATTTAGAAATAATTTAGTTGAATATTGTATGTTATCACACCATGCATTTTATATTGTGCCACTCTTGAATAGAGAGGGTCTCCACTCTTGCACGATAGAGGATATGTTTGACCTTTGAGAGCAATCCCTTGTAGTGGAGAACACCTCCTCTAATTGATTTAGCCCATGACTTAATTTTATCATGCATATAGAGATACTTGTCCCAAGCCTTGGTCCAAAATGAATATGTCAAAATGGTTTACAAAGTTATAAATTTTAGCATTACTCTAAGTGATGTTTTCATGCGAATCATGATCAAGCCTCTTAGGGAGTGAGTTTAGGATTCTAGCTTCCTTGGTAATTAACTAATAACCTAGCAATCTTACATCTACATAAGACTGGGCTACATGATTTTAAAGTGTAGGAGGTGTTAGCTTGGACACTCCAAGCAGTTGTAAGCCCAGAAGAGTCAGGATGTGTCTATCCTCTCTTGTGGAGGTAAATCATTATGTCCCATTTTCCCGATTAGACTTAGGTCATGCTTCTAGCTTATGCTAAGGCATTTTAGATTTACGTTATGAGGCTACTTATTTCTTTCAGGCTATAAGCATAAGTCCTCACCTCTTAGGCATTTCCATAATCTTGTGTTGTTGGATTATAAGCCTTAGCATTCTAATAAAATTATAACTTAAATAAAAGTAAATTCTCTCTCTTGAATTTATAAAGCATCATTATAGGATAGACTGAAGCACTTGCAAGGCTTCCTAGTATTATGAGTGCTTCCTACTTATCCTCCTTTGAAATCCATAAATAATTCTTCCTTTTTGAACTCTCCCATTTGATTTTCATAAATACCCAATCCTTTTATAGTCTAGCTTTGAAATCTTTGGAGATACTTATTGACTACTTTAATTGAGAGTATTCTTAAGAGATTCCCATTTTCTCAGATGTAATTAATTATGGAAGATTGCTTATATAGGGAACTAAAGAATCCTGCATAAAATAAATCCTGCTTTACTTCTCCGTATAAAGTAAGGAAAAGAACTTTAGTATATATGCAGACCCATCTACCTTAGGAGTCCTTATTAGGTGATTAGGTCCATTATAGGGTGATATTTTCATCTCCTAAGATGATACCTCATATCTTAATACAACACCTGATCACTCTAATAAGTACCTCCTAAGGTCTCTGTGGTGTCCCTATAGCTCTAAATTAAAACACCACAATCCCGACCGTCCGATCTTTGATCAGATGATCGTAACCAATCTCGCATCTCCACCACCTTTTGACGTAGGATTCACATGGAAGATTGAATTTTGAAACTTGAATTTTCCAAAGATGTAGTAGGAAAATTGAATTTTTCCTAATTTAAAAAATGCAGAAAAATATCTAGAACTTCCAATATTCATAAAAACCTAAAATATTCAACCAAAAAAATGTAAAAAATGGCTCTACGGATTCATCTCAAAGAGTGGAATTCATTAAATAAAAAAAATCTCCAATTCTTGTTAGATAATTTTGGATGAATTTGAGTTTGATTAAAAATAAGAAAAGTAAAATTAAGCTTAAAACATTAATTCAATCATTTTGAAACTTTGAGAAATTGAAATTAAGGCTAAAATACCTCTTAGATAATTTTATTAGGATTTATTGGTAAGTAAATCCAAAAATATAAAATTTTCAAGCCATAGACCTTAATTTAATATAATAAAGTAATATCAAATCAAAAAAAATTATGAAAATATTTAGAATTAGCTTAAAGCATCATAATGAACACCATTGAATCTTAAAACATCATTAAAACTCATTAAAACCTCATAATCCCAAAATGACCTTAACTAAGGATTAAATAAAGTAATCAATTGAAGTAATTGATATGAAATTTTTAAAATCATGATAAATCAACCAAAACTCAAAAAATTCTAAATGAATTCTTTATGGATTCATCTTCTAGAGAGGAATTTATGGAAATAAAACCCCTAATTAATTCATAATGATTAAGGCCTAATTTAAGTTTTATTAAAATAATTAAAATCTTAATTAGTCATAAAATACATGTATAAATAAGATGAAACTTTAGGGAGATTACGTTGGAAAGGAACCCCACTTGCCATAAAAATTTTAAAGTCAAATGGGCTCTGAATAGATTTGTTGAATTTCTACTCACTAGGTCAATTTAAATAAAATAATAAATCAAAAAGTACAAAAAATATAAAAATTTATAAAATCAACTTAAAATATTATCATTAACTTCATAACAACTTAGAAAAAACTCATAATCCTTTAAAGTTAAAAAATTTCATTTATTATACACTTAGGGTTTAATGAAATGATTAAGAATATAAATATTAATTAAATCCTAAGTTACTAATTTGATAAATTCATAATAAATCAATTAATCAATTGAAATTCAAAACTAATCAACCTCTGAATTTCATACCCAAATATGAAATTCATTAATATAAATATTCCTTAAATCCAATTTAAATTAATGGATAACATGATTCTAAATGTTGATAAAAAAGATTAATCAAAATATTTAAATCTAAATATTATAGAAATTTGAATGGCCTGGGTTATGTTTGATGCCCAAAGTAGCTTAAGTTTCTTAGGTTATGACAAATAAATAAAATTTCACCTTAAGAGATTAAACAAAATACTGAAACTTTAACTTTAGAAGAAAAATTAAAATATTAATCAAATCACACCCAACTTAAGATAAATCATTCAAATAAATTTAAAAGAGTTAATTAAGATACTTATGATCTTAGTTTAACTTTTAGAATGGATGAAAATCTCATTATACTAGTGTGAGAATTTTTATTTGAAACACTACACAGATCTCGGGGGTTCTTATTTAGGTAATCAAATATGTCATTATGAAATAAATATATTATCTTAAAAGATAAACATATTGCCCTATAATGGCTTCAATTACTTAATAAAAACTCTTAAGGTTGATTAGTCTTCGATGTACCAGAGATTCTTCCTCTATACTACATGCAAAGATAGAACTTGGTTTATTTTATTGCAAGGTTTAGAGTTCCCTATAAGGGCAAGAAACTATAGTTAATTACATCTTAGAAGAAATATAATTTCTCTTGAGAATACTCTTGATTGAAAAAACTAATTTTTGTCTCTATAGATTTCAAAACTTGTCTTAAAATGATAGTTAAATTAAAAATTCTAAAGGGAATGCTTCAAAGTGGAAGACTTATTTTAAGAAGACAATATAAAAAAAAAAATTAAGAAGTGCTTTTAGTATGAAAAAAGCATTTCAATTATCTTATTGTTGTTCGGCTTTATAGATTTTGAATTTAGAATTATTGAGATTTTGAGTTGACATTTTATTAAAAATTTAAGGCTTAGATTCTAACAGCAGAAGACTATAGAAATGCCTAATGGTTGAAGACTTATTCCAACATGATGCTTTAGAACCTAAGTCTAAAAATTCTTCTATAAAAAATTAGAAACTCGACCTAGTTTATTTGTAAATTTGGGAATTATTAGTCCTTCTTCTCACTTGACAGAATAAGCATATCCCTGACTCTTTTGCACTTATTTCTTGCTTGAAAGGGGTTGCGAACTAACATCACCTAAATAATTTAAAGTCATGATTCAAGTCTTATGTATGTAAGATGGCTTAGTTTTCGTGTTTAGGGAAAAAAGAACTAAGAGCCTAAAGTCACTCCCTAACCTTAAGATAATCAGTGATATGTTATGCATCTAGTTATTACAACAAATTTCATTTTTTATGTATTTTAACTCATAATTCATTTGAAAGGCTTTGGGTATGTAATTCATGCCTAAAATGAGATGCAGTTAGAAAGTGGCTATGGGCCAAATTAGAATGAGAATGCACACTTCCCTAGAAAGGATGGTCATCCTCATAGGTCAGATGCCCCCTTAAGTGCAATGGGTGAAGCAAACATTTCAAGAAATATGAAGAATATGCATCATGGTTAATAACTTCAATCATTTCTAGGTACTTTTAAGTTATTCTTAGAGCTTTTAATTATAGTGAATAATGAAATTTTCATTTATATTTGAGTTATTTTTAATTTAATAGGATTGAAAAATTATTTTTCTTAAGAGCCTAACATATCCATGCCTCATCACAAAAAACAACAATCATAAAAAAAACTATATGAAAAGCATGCAATTCTATTGTGCACCCCAAAATAAATCAAGCCAAATTTAGATAAATAAAATAGCCTGTAACTGCACATCCCAGAAAAAAAGTGAAAGCTCTACCTTTATATAGCCCAATCTAGAACTAAAAGTTTGATCTATGGGCTCTTCAATAATTTTAGGGACATCACCTTCTTCAGGGTCCTTCTTAGACTCCACTGGGGACCATCAATTAGGTACAACTAGCTCCTATTAACCATAAACCTCATAGATCCTAACCTAGTTTTAGGCACAACTTATATTTTAAAATTCCAAAATAAAATCTTAAACCCTACAAAATAGATGTTAGGAAAAAACATACAACACACCAATAATTTATATTTCAAACATACAAGCTTAACATCAGTGCTTGCCAAGCCCACCTATCCTATTGGGCTATGCTTAAGGACTTAAGCAACACTTACAAGCTAACAATATTTATTTTATTTTATAGTAATGGCTCTTTTAAGGATAACCCCTTATAGAAAATAGTGTTAGTCTAAAAATAATGCTCTAACATTTAGACTAGTGATCAAACAATCTTAGCAATCCTGTTTAAAGTAGTACATCACAAAAAAAAATCACAATTAACACATTGGCCTAACTTAATTGTAGGGTTGGTGACCTATTACTCTAGTGTGTGAAAAGAGGGCTGGTGTGGTATGAGTGTACTAGGCTTTCCTTATGTTCAAGTTTTAATTTAAAGTCAGAATATGTTAAATTTTATCATTGGATAGTTTCAATTTAAATGATTTAATTAATTTTAAAACTTATTTTAATTTTAAGTTTATTTTTATGTCAAAGTAGAATTTAGGTTTTATAAAATGAAGAATAAACTAAATTCAGCTTAAGACAAAACTCATTCTGTTCAACATCCTAATCCTAGTAGATTGAAATCTTCATCCTGAGGTGAAGATTCATTCTAGGGGTTAAAATAAGAACCTACGTATCTTAATTAATGCATCTGAAGTTATTGAAATGATTTAATTGAATTAGAGTTAATTTGATTAATTTTTATTTGATTTAGTTTGAATTTCAAAGTTTGAGTTTATTTAACTTCATATGTTTGATTGCTGATATTGATTTTGAATTTATTGGGCTTTAGTTTTGTTTAATTGAATTTTTATAATCTACTTAATGTTTAATTTACTTCTGTGAATTGATGTTTAATTTCATTCTTCAAGTTTCAATTTAAAGATTTAGTTTTATATGATTTGTGTTGATTAAATCATTATAATGTTGTTTAAATTTGATGATTTTATCATTTTATCTTAGTTTGGTTTGAATTAATTAATATGTTTTAATTTTCTTAACCTAAAATTTAAAATGATCTTTTCATTTGGATTTCAACTATGGGTTTAATTCATTAAATTTGGCCATTTAATATATATGTTGATTATTTTAGTTCGATGTATAATTTGATTTAATTCAACTAATCTTTTATTTTAGTTTAACTAATTTATTCAATCTATTTGAGTTTTAAGTTGATTAACTAACTTTAAATGTTGTTTGCATTTTAATAATTTTATTTTTTGATTTAGGTTTGATTTGAAATTGGTTAATGAGTTTTAATTTAATTAACTTATGACTTGATTAAAGTCTAAATTGATATTTTATTTAAATTCCACTAGAGAGTTTGATTATTTACTTTATTAAATTTAGTTATTTGATTTATATATTGATTTTAGTTTGAGGATTGTTTAGTTTAAGTTGATTTTTTTGACTTGGTTTATTTATTTGACTTGTTTAAGTTTTATGTTGATTTATTGATTTGCTTAAATTAAGTGAATTAAATGTTTACTTTGATTTCAATTAAATTTGATTGTTTGTACTTAGAGTTTCATTTAATTTGTTCATATATTAGAATTTGGTTAATGTCTTTGATTGGTAGTTCATATTTAATGATATTTTAATTCATTTTATTCATATAGATTGAAATAGATCCAATTTGATTATATATTGATTTGATTAAAGTTTACTTTAATTTCATTTGATTTGATTTGACTAATGATCAATGATTAGTCAAGATGAGTTTGATTTATGATCAGTTTAATTAAAAATTTAATGATTAATCAAGGCTCAATTTAGTTTGGCTTATTGAATTTAAGTTATTTTATATGGTCGAGATTCAAGGTTTATTCAAGTTAGACTTATTTATATAGTTAAGTAAGTTGATTGGATGTATATGATTGACTTGATTGTTTTATTTATTTGTTTAAAGTTTGCTTTACATGATTGATTTACTTAGATTTGATTAATTAAAATATGACTCATGACTAATTTGATTAACTTGGTGTAGTTGGAGTTTGATTAATAATTGCTTTAGTTTATTTTATTCAAACTCATTTTTTTAGTATGTTTAACTATGATATTTGGTTGACTTAAATAAATTAAGGATTGTTGGTTCAACATGATTAACTAAATTGTTTAATTAAGTTGACTAAAGGATTTGATTAAATTAATTAAGAAGTAATCAATAATTTAGTTAACCATAATTACTTTGATTAACACTTGATAGTGAATTTAAATAAATGTTTGATTAAAGTTAGGCTTGATTTAAGCATTAGTTTTAATATGATCTCTTTTTATTTAATTTAGTTCAATTAAATGTTAATTTAACCTAATTTGAAGTTTCATTATTAACTTGATTAAAGGTTGATCCTAATTAGAAGATTGATGAATTAATTTCTATTTAATTAATATAAAAAAGTTTAATTATTATTAGATTAATAAATATTTGAGCCTCTCCTTTATTAAATATTTAATTTAATTAAGAATTTAATTAAGGGGCTTAATTTACTTTAATGATCAATTAATTCAACCATGATTAAGTGATTGTTTAGTTTCAGTATTATTAGCCTAAACATGTTTATCTTGGCTAGGTAAGTGAATGGATTATAGGTTAGTTGATGCTCAATTGATTTGATTAATCAATATTCTAAATTATTCATTTAATTTAGAATGAATTTATAATCAAATAAGGTTGATTTAATTTAGTATAATTAGTTCTTGAAGCTTTTAATTTGATTTTATATGTTTAAATTAATGATGTAATTATTGATTTAATTATTTAGGTTCATTTAGTTAAGTTTAGTTTAAGATTTGTTTAATTATTGATTTGGTTTCATATAATTAACTTAATTGAGTTTTAAGTTTGTGTTTGATAAGATTGAGGTTGAATTTGATTTAACTCAAAGATTATATGGCATTTACTTGATTTAATTTAGGATTTAGTTAATGAGGGTTTGAGTATGATTTTGTTTCTTATTTTGGCTTTTTATTTAATTTATTATAGATTCTTGAAATAAACACAATTAATCTTAATTTTAATGATTTATTAAATTCTGAGTATATGATTTAAGGCTTATCAAGTTTCAAAAGATTCTAATAATTTTTTAAATCCTCTAATGATAATTAAAGTGTTTTAAGTCTTTTTTATGATTTTTCATTATTTTGATAATTTTTATATATTTATTTTCTTAAAATAGGCCATTTGAGCCCTAAAATTTAATATCTCTGAATCCACACATCATTTTTCCTTTAAATTTTTATGGTGGGTAGATATTAGCCTATCCTTCAAAATTTCATAGTAATAGATTATTCTTTTAGGATTAATTAAGTAAATTTGATTTTTCTTCAAACTTAAATTAAGACCAAAATACCTAGTAAAATTTAGGGATTTTGGATTCAATAGATTCATCTCAAAAAATCAAATCGAGGCCTTATTTATAATTTATGGTTGAGTATTTTATTTTATATGATTTTATGAAGTTTCAAGTATTTTTTTATAATTTTTAAAATAAAAAATCCCTTTTTTTGTAATTATCCACATCATCTGTTGACGGGCCTGCCGTTTCCGCATTACAATAGTGGATTGGTCCACGTGGATCCCTGGTGGGATGCACGATCGATTAGAGTTGTTTGTTCATGTATCAGATGGCCTAGATTTGATCCTGATTTTTCTTAAGGAATTAAATCAAGTAGTGTGGCTAGGTCACAGTCATCAGTTCTATGCAAAAGGATCGTATGGTGGTGATTTCATCCTTGAACTCTCACCGAAGAATCAAGAGTTGTCCGTCACTAAGGGTTGATTTATGGCAATCTACATTGTGAAATCATGCATTTTTGGTTCTAAATCAATTAAGAATCGATTTGCAACCCATATAGATTGCTTTATCTCAATAAAAAGTAAGTTAACTTCACAAAGAACCAAATCAAGGCTAAAAGGTAGTCAAATTTGATGCATGCCTCGTCGGTTATAATCCCTTGGGATGCTTCAAGCCTTTATCGAGGTGAAGTACACTTTGGAGCTTTGCCTCCCTATAGGAGCTCCACCACCTTCAGCTTGGTTCTCTAAAGCCTGGCGAGGGCTTTGGGTGAGGGCTCAGTTGGCTTTATTTTCACCCATATAATGTGCAGGGATCATCAATTTTGGGGGAGGATCACTCCTCCCCCAATTTTCTATTTAGTCGTGAGGCTTGCCACTGGCTAAGGCAGAATTCTAGCTTAGTTGCAGCGAGGAACTCTAGGGAAGGGTCTATTCACTCTCTCTTTCTCTCTTGAATGTGTTGGAGATGTTTTGATTGAGGTAGGAGCTTCCCTCTCTTCTCCTCATACATGGCCATGAGGCTTGCAATTGGAGAAGTTTTATGTGGCTAGAACCTGGCCACCACCAATAAGAAAACTAGGGAAATGGTTGGTTGAGCTCCTCTTACTCTTTGGTTAGTGTGTGAATGCTTAGAATCCCCCCTGGCCACTTCTTCCTTCTTGTTTTCTTGGCCAAGAGCCATCTGCTTCCCTCTTTATTTATTTCTTCTTTTATTTGTGCCAACCGTTAAGAATGACTACCATGGATGATTGGGAAGCTTGGAGTGTAGTTGGAGGGGCGGTCAGTTGATTAGAGAAAATCCCATTCAATTGAAAGAAGAATGAAGGAAATATATGGAGAAGGGAAATGGGTTTGACTTAATGTACATAAGTTTATCCTTTCTTTTCTTCTCATATGGCTTCTACCTCATCCCCTATGGCACCACATCACCTTTAGGTTGCTAATTGGATGCCCTAACCAATCCTCAAAGTAAACTATGAGTCAAACTCAAGCTCACTTAAGTTGTATTTATGTTTGTGCTTTATTTGATTCACTCAGATTTTGAATTGAATTGAATTATTTGAACTAGATCAATTTCATTCTATTTTATTGGTTGGATTTAGAGTTAGGTTGTAGTTATGCCTAATTGTCCATCGTAGGGTTTAAAGGCCAATTGATCCAAAGTTTATTTAGGTTTGATGTAATTTAAGCTAGGTTTGACCTTTTTGGCCTAAATGGATCAAATTGGATCTCCAAACTTAATAGGTTATTTTGAATTTATTTTAGGCTTTATTTTTGTTTAGTGGTCACTTATGATGTTTAAATTTGATAAATTTCATTTACTTTGAATTGGATCTTGAGTTTGACTTAAATTGACCCAATTTGACCAAAATAGTTTAAGTTGGATTACATTGAGTGAGATGTTCAATTTGACTTAGTCAAGATGTGATTAGGCTTTAATCATGTTTGATTTAAATGTTTGATATTATTTGGATCAATTAATTTCAATTAATTTAAAGTAAATTATAATTTAGACTCATTTTGATCTAAATTAACTTTAATGGGTTAAATTGGGTTCATTTGGGTCAAATGATCAAATTGATCAAATTAAAACCAAATAATTCTTAAATTATATTCATTTATGATCTTTTAAAATATTTTGAATGTTTGATTCAATTTAATTTCAATTTAATTTGAGTTTAGGATAAATAGAGTCTATTTGAGTTTATTTGGATTAAATGGCGCAGTTAAACCATTTTAATTATATTAGATTTAGATTTATGTTTAAGTATATTCATTTGATGAATTTGAGTCTTTGTGACCTAATTTGGTCAAGTCTGGTTGATTTATTTTTGACTATGTAGGGTCCACATAGGTCAACTCTAGGTCAAATGTCCTAATTTGTCATTTTGAACCTCACCTAAATTTATTTTTGGTTTCATTTATATTTATTCATTAATTATGTACTTTTATTTGGTTTAATTTAATTTATTTTTTGATTTATTTAATTTCATTTAAACTTAAGTGAGGTTCAGCATAAATGAGTTAATTATGTTAATGAAACTAATTACCTCAATTTAATCATAATTGAATTTAGATTCCAATTCAAATGCAATTGATTTATATTTTTGTTGAGTTTTATTAGATTTTAGAATAATTTGGGTTCACCTAATCAACTTGGGTTAGGTCTGGCCCTAGAAGGGTTCACCAGGATGACTTAGGGCTTAGAGTATTAAGTTTAGTTTTGATTTTTCACTTTGATTTTGATTTTAGATTTATGTTAGATTTATATTCAATTTAATTTGTTATTAATTTTGATTTGTTCTCCTAGTCACTAAACGTAATGTCCTAAGTGCTTAATTAAGAAGCTTCTAATATAAGATTCAGGGTCCTTATTACTAGGATGGGGAATAATGTCAACTTAATTCAAAAATGAGGTCAATGACTAGGATTTAGGATATTATATTAAATGGGATCCACCCAAAGTGGAATTCAATTTATTCTTCATCATTGAAATTAATAAACTTAAAAATAAAAGTAAAATCACAAATTAATCAAATCATTTAAATTAAAATCACACAACAGTAAATTAAACAACTTTGATCTTAAAATCAAATTCAAATGAAAATAAAGCCTAGTGCAATCATACCACACAAGCCTCTCTTTCACACACTAGATTGTTTGGTCACTGACCCTAGACTTATGGCACTTCACTGATCTATAATGTTTTATGATGTGAAATATTTTTTTTATTTTGTGGTGTATTATTTTAAACTAGATGGCTTGGATTATTTGCATGCTAGTCTGGATGGTAAGACATTCTTTTTAGATTAAGGCTATTTTTTACAGAGGGCTGTGCTAAGAGGGATCATCATAATAAAAATTTAAATAATTATTATTTGCTTGCAGGTGTTATATAAGTCCCTACGCATAGCGCAATAAGTCAAGTAGTCTTGGCAAGTAACTAATGATAAGCCAACATGTTTGAATTATAAACTACTAATGTGTTGTGTGTATTTCTTAACATCTATTTTACAGGGATTAGAAATTTATTGTGAAAATTTAAAATGTAAGTGGAGCTTAGAATTAGGTAAGGATTTATAGGGTCTAGGAATAGTAGGAGCTAACTTTACTAGCTAGTGTTCGCCTGTGAAGCCCGTGGAGGTCCTTGAAGAAGGTGACAACCTTAGAGAAAGTCTTTCATAAATCAAACTTTTAGTTTTAGGTTGAGTTGTCTAAGGGCAGAGCTTAGCTTCTAATTTTCCTTTCTTTCTGGGGTGTATAGCGGTACCCAGTTGCATAGACTTATTTTATTAATTTGAATTGGCTTAATTTATTTTGGGGTGTGCAATAGAACATCATGTTTTTTCTAGGTTTCTTTTTGTGATATACTTTATGTGATGAAATCCTTGGAATGTTAGGCTCCTAGAAAAAAAATTTAAATTTTCTATCCCATTAAACTTAAATAACTTAAACATAAAATAAAAAAATTCATAACCACAGTTTAATAAGCCTTAGGTACAACTTAAAAGCAACTAAAAATAATTAGCTTTTATGAAATATGATAGCATCTTATTCATTCCTCTTGAATTGGGTGCTTCACCCATTGCACATAAAGGAGCATCTGACCAGTGAGGATGACCTCCCTTCTTGGGGGAAGTGTGCCTCCTCTTTCTGATTTGGCCCACAATTGCTTTTAACTACATATCATCTTAGGGTTACAAGGTGAGTTAGGCTCTTAGGTTTCTTTATAAATGCAACAACCTAGTTATCTTGCATACATAAGATCAAACACATGGTTTTCAAAATTACTTATGTGGTGTTTTCAAAATTCCTTCTAAGTAGTTGGTGAGTCCAGAAGAGTCAGAGATATGTTCATTTCCTTAAGTGAGAGAAAGAACCAATAATTTATAAAAATTAAATTATGTCAACCCTCTGATTTGTATCAGAAGCATTTATAGACTTAAGTTCTGAAGTGTCCTTTTGGAGTAAATCTTTAACCACTAGGCATTTTTGCAGTCTTGTGCTAGAGTCTAAGTCCTAGATTTTTAATAAAATGTAAATTCAAAACTTTATTAAATTTAACCTTAAAATTATAAGTTGCAATAGTAGGATATTTGAAATGCTTATTGGGCTTCTTAATATCTATAAGCATTTCATATTTATTTTCTGTTAGATTCTGAAAATAACTCTTTCCCTTTAATGTGTTCCCTATTGAATTTCTGAATCACCATCCCTTTAAGACAAGCTTTGAAATCAATAGAAATAAAAAATCTATTTCCTTAATCAAGAGTATTCTTAATAAGAGATTCTTTCTTCATAAAATGTAATTAACTATAGGGGTTTATCTTTATAGGGAACTGTGATCCATACACTATAATAATTCCTGTTCCACCCTTCCATATAGTCTAAGGGAAGAATCTCTAGTACATCGAAGACCTATCAATCTTAGGATTCATTATTAAGTAATCAAATCCATTATAGGGTAATATGGTAATCTTTCAAGATAATATATTTATCCCTTAATGATGTATTTGATTATCTAAATAAGTACGCCCAAGATTTATGTGGTGTTTCAAATAAAAATTTCCACAATTGAAGGTCAAGAAGAGGATAATTAGAGATAGCCATTCTTTGACTATTTAAGCAAGGGGAGGCTTCCATTAGATAAATCATTGGCTAATCAAATCAAGAAATGAACATTATTTTATACTCTAATCAATGGTGTATTATACTGTTAGTCTTTGGACCATATATGGCTATGTTGTTTGAACAAACAAGAAGCTCAAAAGACCATGACTTAAGTACATGCTGGATTGTGTGGTGCTCATCAATCTAGTCCAAAAAAAAAAAATTAAAAATCAAAAGACTTGGATATTATTGGTCTAAATGATTAATGTCTGTATGGAAATTATGTGTCATTATCATTAGTGCTAGATACATGGTGTCATCTTAAATCCATCGCCTAATGCATTACATCCAATGTTTGCCTCATTGACCTCACAGGGTATTGACGTCACAGGGCTATTGACCCTCCCTTCGCTATAGACCATCATTTTATTCTAGTTGCGACTATTTACTTCTAAAAATGGGTTGAAGCATAAAGAACATTACATATTCCATTTCTTTTGAGAACATATAGTATTCCGATTATGTGTCCCATGTCGAATCATATTCGATAGTAGCTAGTTTTCAAGTCTACAAAAATAAATAACTTCGTACAAAAGCTATTTCCATTGATAGTAGATAGTAGATCATGACTTCATATCCCATTGATTGGAGATATTCGATCATCTATTTCCCTGAAGTAAAAAGATTTGTCGAGGCTTTTAATAAGGCACTCATTTGAATTTTAAAGAAAGTCCTTGATTAAAATAAATGTTAATGGAATGAAAGGTTTGTTGAAGTCTTTTGGACATATCAGACCACATATAGGACTCCAACTTAGTCTACTCATTTTGCTTTAGTTTATAAAATTGAAGTTGTTCTCCCTTTTGAAGTGCATCTTCTATCTTTATGAATTGTAGTCAATATCCAAATCATGATTGAACAAAATGCTAGACTTCATTTATAAGAGTTGGAAGGTCCTGAATAGAAACATCTACAAGCTCAAAAAGACCTCAAACTCTACTAAACATGAATGGTGTATGCTCATGATAAATTGGCCCATCCTAGAACTTTCATAGTAGGAGACTTGGTCTTGGTTCTTCAAAGAACAATTTTAGTCCATCGAAGGATGGGAAGTCAGTTAAAACAAACATTGGAAGGTCCATTCATTTTAGAGAGGGTATATGAAGGCAGATCCTATCAGTTAGTAGATTGCAATGGAGAGCATCACATGAATCTTGTAAATGGATGTTATTTAAAGAAATATTATATATGATTGTACTTTGAATCAAGTACGATCAATAAAATTAAGTGTTTGCAAAATGTTTATGCTAATAACTTGGTCAAAATAAATATGTTCAATCATAAACTAATATAGAATTAGGTTAGAAATTTGGAATATAGGTACTCTTACAGGTAAATTAATAGAATTAATAGATATTATAGTTCATAGGAAGATAAATATTTTATGTGTCCGAGAAACTAAACAGGTTGGGAGGAAGGCCAAAGAGATTAATAGTTTAGTTTATAAACTTTGGTATTCAAGTAGAAGTAAAATTAGAAATGGTGTAGGTGTGATTATAGATAAAAGTTTGAACGATAATGTTATAAATATTAATAGATGTGGAGATAGAATTATTGCTTTAAAGATTATAATTGATACTAAGATTGTCAATGTTATAAGTGTTTATGCTCCTCAAGTAGGTTTGGATGTTAGCTCAAAAGAAATTTTTTTTGGAATGAATAAGGGGGATTAATATAAAAGAAACCTCATGAAGAAAAAGTATTTATGGAGGAGATTTAAATGGACATGTTGGTAGAGTGGTAAAATATTTTAAAAGTATTCAAGGTGGTTATGAATTTGGAATGACTAATGAAGAAGGTAGAACTATATTAGATTTTGGTTTTGCCTATGATTTTATAGTTACTAATATTATTTTAAAAAGAGATGAGCATATTATTACTTATAAAAATAGATCTAGTAAAACATAGATTGATTATTTTTTTATAAGAAAAATAGACCGCTTAGATTGAAAGGACTGTATGGTCATTCTAAGTGAAAATTTAAGTACCCAACATCGACTGTTAATTTTAGATATTAAGTTGAAAGATTAGAAGATAAAAAATAAATCAAATTATTATCCTACGATTAGATGGGGGCATTTGAAGAACACTAATAAAAATATTTTTAAGAGCAAGCTATAAGAGCTTAGAATTTGGGATGTTCATAAAGAAGCTAATGTTATGTGAGAAAAGGTCGCAAGTGAAATTAAGCAAGTTGTTAAAAATGTGCTTGAACAATTAAAAGAAAAAACTTCTTTCAATAAAAATAGTTGGTGGTGGAGTCAGAATATACAAAAAAATATAAGAAATAGGAAGTATTGTGAGAATTGGGAAAGATATAAAGTGTCCCATAGAGATTCTAAGAAAGCAATATATGATGCAAAAAATTTAGCTTTAAGTGATTTATATAATAGATTGGATACCAACGAAGGGTAAAGATGTATGTATAAGTTAGCCAACCAAAGAGATAAGAGAAGTAAAGATCTGGTTCAAATGAGGTGTATTAAGGATGAAAATCATAAAGTGCTTTTCTTAGAAAAGGATATTGAAAATAGATGGATGAGGTATTTTGATAAAATTTTTAATGAAGGATCTGAAAATACGATTGATTTTAGTGACCTTAATACTCTAAAAAATAGAGAATTTTGTTTTTATTGTCATATTAATAAATTTGAAGTTAGAGAAGCTTTAAAGAAAATGAAATGTGGAAAAATAGTAGGAGCTGATTATATTCCAATAGAAGCATGGAAATGTTTAGTAGATCAAGAAATTTCTTGGCTTTTAAATCTTTTTAATGTTATTTTAAAGGTTAAAAAGATGATAGATGAGTGGAGAAAGAGTTTCTTGGTTCCTATATTTAAGAATAATGGTGATGCACAAGAGTGTCCAAATTATAGATGAATTAAGTTAATGTGTCATACATTAAAATTATGGAAGAGACTAATTGAGCATAGGTGAAGATGTGATACAAAAGTTTATCACATTCAGTTTGGTTTCATGCCAGGTAGATCTACTATGGAAGCTATACATTTTTTAAGAGGTTTGATGGAGAAGTATAGAGAAAGTAAGGAGGATCTACATATGATATTTATTAATTTAGAGAAAGCTTATGATAAAGTTTCAAGAGATATTCTTTGGAGAGTTCTAGAAAAGAAAGGAGTTAATATTGGTTATATTCAAGTCATTAAGGATATGTATACTAGAGATGTTACTTGCATTCGAACACAAGGAGGATTGACAAAATATTTTCTTATTTTAATTGGATTACATCAAGGATCAGCTTTAAGCCCTTATCTTTTTTGCTTTAGTTATGGATGTTCTTACTAGGAATTTACATGAAGATGTACCTTGGTGTATGCTTTTTACTAATGACATTCTTCTTGTTGATAAGACTAGAGAGAGAGTCCAAGAGAAACTTGAATTATGGAGGTCAACCTTAGAGTCTATAGGTTTTTGTTTAAGTAGATCTAAAATTGAATATATGGAGTGTAATTTTAGTTGTACAAGCTCTAGTGGTAGTGTTGTGACATTGGGTGAACAAGTCATTAAAAAGAGTGGGCGATTCAGATATCTAGGTTCTATTGTTTAAAATGATGGTGAAATTGATGAAAATGTTATTAGTAGAATTCAAGTTGGATGGTTGAAGTGGAGGATTGCATCTAGCCTGTTGTGCAATAGAAAAGTACTGCTTAAACTTAAAGGACAATTTTATAAGATGGTGGTAAGACCTGCAATGATTTTTGGTGTAGAATGTTGACCAATAAAAGAGAAGCATAAGACTAAGTTAAGTGTTGTAGAGATGAGGATGCCCAGGTGGATGAGTGGCTTTATTCTTAGAGAAAATGTGAAATGAGTATGCTCAAGAAAAAGTTGGAGTAGCTCTAGTGGATTAGAGAGAGTCGCCTTAGATGATTTGGCCACATAAAGCATTGGCCATCTGATGACCCGATTTGGAGAGTAGATGCATTAGATTTGCCTTATGTTAAGAAAAGTAGAGGTAGACCTAAAAAATAATTGTTTAATATGTATAAAAAATGACATTAGTATACTTGAATTAAATGAGAATTGACACATAATAGGACATAATGGAGATGAAGGATTCTTGAGCCGACCCCACTTAGTGGGATTAAGGCTTCTAATTATTATTGTTTTTTTATTCTTCTTTTTGAAAATTTATCAAATAATAATAAATTAAATATTAAATCTTTTAAATTATAATTAAAATTAAAATCATTATTCTACAAACTCTACACCTTCCTTTCTAAGAGAATTCATAAGAAGTTAGGGATAGATTAAGGTCTTTTCAACCTCCTTCCTAAGTAGGCTATATAGGTTAAGGTTATGCTTTCCCTTTCCTAGTTCAAAACTTAAGAAGTAATAATTAAGCCATCAAGGTCTTTTTTCCTCATTCTTGTCTTTTATAGGTTGGGAATAAGCCTTCTTATAGAACCCTTCTTATAACCTTTTTCAGGTTTGGAGTAAGCCTTTGTGCACCATTCCCATAGGTTTAGAGTAAGCCCTTCATGGCACCATTCTTGGCTTCCATAGGTTGGGAGTAAGCCCTTCATGACACCCTTCCTATAATTCTCTTTAGTTTGGAGTAAGCCTTTATGCACCATTCCCACAGGTTGGGAGTAAGGCCTTCATGGCACCCTTCTCATAAATCTATTGGGTTTAGAGTAAGCCTTTGTGCATCATTCCCACAGGCTTTGAGTATGCCCTTCATGGCACCATTCCTAGCTTCCATGGGTTGGGAGCAAGCCCTTCATGGCATCTTTTCCATTAATTTCTTAGGTTTAGAGTAAGCCTTTGTGCACCATTCCCATAGGTTTGGAGTAAGCCCTTCATGACACCATTTCTGACTTCCATAGATTAGGATCAAGCTCTTTGTGACACTCTTCTACAAATCTCTTGGGTTTGGAATAAGCCTTTGTGCACCATTCTTACAACTTTGGAGTAAACCCTTCATGACACCATTCCTGGCTTCCATAATTTGGTATCAAGCCCTTTGTGACATCCTTCCTATAAATAACTTTGGTTTAGAATAAGCCTTTGTGCACTATACCCATAGGTTTAGAGTAAACCCTTGGTGGCACAATTCTTGGTTTTCATAGGTTGAGAGCAATCCCTTCATGACACCCTTCCTATAAATCTCTAATGTTCAGAGTAAGCCTTTGTGCATCATTCCCATAGGTTTAGAGTAAGCCCTTCATGGAACCATTCTTAGTTTTCATATGTTGGGAGCAAGCCCTTTGTGGCACCTTTCCTATACATATCTTAGGCTTGTAGTAAGCCATTGCGCACCATTCTCATACGATTGGAGTAAGCCCTTTGTGATAGTATTCCTGCTTTCTATTAGATAGGAACAAGCCCTCCGTGGCACCATTCCTATTATACATAGGATAGGACTAACTCTTCACAACCTGTTTTCCTCAATATAGCTATTTAGGTTAAAATTATGCCATTGAAGGCCCCACCTTAATAGCTTACTAGATTAGGATTAAGCTCTTATGGCACCTTTCTTTTGTCTCTCTTAGGTTTGGAGCAAACCCTTCATGATACCATTCCTATTATCCATGGGATAAGATTAAGTCATCATGACCACTTTTCTCATTTTAGCTACTTAGGTCAAAATTAAGCCATTGAAGGCCCTTCCTAATAAATAACTAGATTAGATGTAAGTATCCCAAGAGGCATCCTTCTCTAGTTGAAATTAATGTAGTTTGGTTAGGAGTTAGTATCCACAATGGCATCCTCGTAACCCGCATTCGTGATAGGAGTATCCATAGTGGCATCCTTTCTTATATATATATATATATATATATATATATATATATATATATATATATATATATATATATATATATATATATATATATATATATATAATCTAGTCTATCTAGTGTATATATATGAATATTCCCCTTAGGTTGGTTAGTCGTTAGGGCTATCCCTTTGACTAGTTCCACTTACGAAGAAGTGAGTCCCTATGCTTTCTTTTTAGGTTAGCCATTGAAATGTAATGGAAACCAAAACTCTACCATAGCCAGGATAAGAATAAGTCACTTAAAGGCATCTTTTTTGGCTATCATAACTATGCTAGAAGTAAATTCCTTAGTAATTTTTTTCCTAATAACCTATTTATTCTTTTAGAAACTAACGAATCTAGATTTTTCTAAGACTAAATCTTTCTTTATTAAAAACATACTAAGGCAGTCCTTGCCTATCTTTCACAATCAAATTAAAAACAAAATATAAAATTAAAATCAAAATAAGTTCAAAATCCAAATTTTGAATCAAATTCAAAACAAAATATTAAATCAAAATAAAAAAAGTTCAATATCCAAATTTAAGATCAAAATACAAACATTTGCAATAATTATTGCTTGTAACTTTCTTGGTATCTATTAATTAGTTCAATTAATGCTAATATGTGCAGTGTACTCTAGCTAGTCTACTATATATTGTAGGTCCATTTGTTAACCTTATTTTTGGATGAGGTTAACATAGTCCCTAATCCTAATAACTCAAATCCCTGATCTTTGATTAGGAGCTCCTAATTAGGCACTTATAACACTACACTTAGTGACTAAGTAAACAAATCAAAATAAAATAATAAATTGAATCAAACACTGAATTTGAAAACAAAATTAAATCCAAAACTAAATTAAACTAAAATATCTTAAAAATGAAAGCCATAGGTCATCCTAGTGAACTCTTCTAGAACTTAACTTAATCTAATTGAATTAGGTGAACCCAAATCAAGTTCAAACTTAATAAAATTTAACCAAAAATTAAAATTAAATATATCTAAACTAGAGTCTAAATTTAAATGAGCCTAAATTGAGGTAATTGGGTTTGATTAACTCAATTAACTCCTTTAAGCTCAAAATCACTTAAGTCTAATAAAATCAAATAAAATTTAAAATAAATCAAAATTAAATAAAAAAACAAAATCAATGAATAAATATAAAAGAGTACAAAAATAAATTTAGGTGAAGTTGAAAGTGGTAAACAAGGCTCTTTGACCTAAAGTAGACTAATGTGGGTCGCACCAAGTCAAAAGTCATCTTATCAAATTTTGGTCAAATTAAGCCACTTGAAGGGCTTAATATCATCACATGAGTTTATCTAAAAATAAAACTAAATAAAATTGTATTCAATTTAGGCTTAGATTGGCTAATTGAGCCACTTAGCCCAAGTAGGCTCAAATGGACTTAATTGTGCCATAATCAAAATAAAATAAAATAAAATAAATTTTGAATTATATAAATAATTCATTAAACATATCCAAACATAACTTAAATTGCCCAATTGAGGCCTTTAACCTAATTCAACCAATTTAGGTCAAATTAAGTCAAACTTAGGTCAAATCCAAGATTAACTCAAATTAAATGGAATTAATTGACCTAAATCACTTCAAACAATCCATCAAACGTAATTGAAGCCTAATATAAACCTAAATTAGTGATATGAATCATATAAATCAATTTAAATCTTTTTCATCAAAGTTGGTCAAATCTTAGTCAAACTTAGGTCAAACCCAAAATTAACTGAAATTAAATAAAAGTATTTGACTAAAATCACTTTGAATGATTATTCAGTTAAAAATGAGGTCTAATCCATGACCAACATGATCAATTGGGCTATGTAAACCCAATTTGATCCACTTTGACCCATACTTTGGTCAAAGTGGGTCAAAATGGGTTCGAAACATCCCAAAACAAAATCAATTTAAATTAAATGAACCCAAAATGATTTGAATGACCAGTTAGCTATAATTGAACCTCAAATAAAGAAGCTCATGAGCTAACATAAATCATGTAATGCAAACCAAACCAATCGGGTCAACTTTAGTTGACCCAACTTAAATTTTAAACCATGAAATACATCTTGGATTTTGAAAACATAAATCAACTAATCTCCCTAAAGTATAAGTTGGACTCTTCAATTTTGGTGGCTAGGTAAGTGATCAAGTGGAAATGATGAAATTAAAAAAAAAAACACAATTGAAAAAAAATGACAAAATCTCCAATCCCTCCTTACCTCTCCCCCAATCTCTTAAGTTTCTTGACTTCGGGATGATTCCCAATAAGGTAACCACCTCCCATAGAAAGTGGTAGGCACCAAATCCCCATGGATGGCCACCTCCAAGCTCCACTAATGGAGGAGGGGCTGACCATCAATAAATCCACTTACATAAACCATTTCAAGGGCTTTGGAGACTTCTAAGGCACTGACTAGCCTTCAAGGAGTGAACCAAGCCATCCCCCATCTCTCCCGACAACAAAATCACCAAAATTTAATGAGCCCAGGTGAAGCGGCAGTGACCTTGACATTTCTAACAATTAGCAAGGAGGCAAGTGGGCATTTCTATCCCAAAGCTTGTCCTTAACTCCTGGAACATTCTTGAATTGAAAATTCTACTCAATGATGGCTCGAGTGAAGTAATTCTATAAAATCTTAGTAATTTGATAGGTTTTCTATTTTGTAGAAATGGGAGGTCAATCTAAAAATTTTTATTAGATAACCCCTACACTTTTTGTTTTGAACAACCCTAATGTGAGAGAGGGCATTTTCAGAGACATTCGCCAAAAAATGGAGCCCAAATGGAATTATGGCTACATAAATCCCATTCATTGGCTTTGGTTCATTGTCCATAGCAAGGATGAGACGATTGTCATCTGATCCCCATTAATTGGGATGGATGGCTATGATTAAGATGTTAAGGATATCCAAGTCAAGCTCTTAGATCATGGGATTTGATCTGGACCTTACGATCTTTGATGGGACGGTCTGAATTGAACTCATCCTTTCCCACTTGATCTAGGCTGGTAACAGCGTGGACCAATAGCCACCGATAGGCGTAACGCATGGTCTGGTTAGCAATGACTAGATCAAATAGAAATTAAGGGATTTTAGAATTAAAAAAATGCTTGAAACTTCAAAAAATCACAAAAAATAAAATACTTGATGAAAAATTTATAAATAAGAGATTATTAGATTCTTCCTTTTGTAAGGAATCCAACTAACCCAAAATCTCCAATTTTTATAGAATATTTTAAGCCTAATTTAAAATTTAGATGAAATCAAATTTCTCTAATTAATCATAAAATAATAATCAAATTAATCTATAATTCTTAGTGTATGAAATTGAGGTTAAAATACAGTTATCATAAAAATTTCAGGCCAAAATGACAAATGGATTAAAACTTAATAAATTCAAAGTTGAAATGTCTAATTTCATGAAATGATTAATTTGAAAATCAAGAAAATTATAAAAACTGATCAAAATAATCTAAACCACTTTATTTAGCATATAAACATTTAATAAAAAGATTCAAACATTCTAAATCACATTAGGCCTCAAAATCATCTAGATAAGGCTTAAAATATAGTAAAAAAATCAAATCACTTAATAAAAAAAGTGTAAAATTGATGATAAATAGAGTGCTAAACTTATATAAAAAAACAATCAATAAGTTTGAAATTACAAGACTAAAAAAATATAATTTAAACATTTAAAGTGAATTGTTTGAATATTTAAGTTTAAGTAAAATATAAAGTCATAATATTCAAATCTTAATTAATCAATTGGCTATTTAGGTTAGGATTAAGTCTTGAAGACTCCTATTCTACTAGCCAATAATATTAAGAATTGGATTAAGTCATTAAGACCCCTTTCCTCTTTCTTAGCTTTTTAAGTTGGATTAAGCCATTGAAGGCCCCATCTTAATATTTAATCACATAGGTGTAAGGCCCCTAGAAAACATCCTATCAAATGACAAAGTTAGAATAAAGTTATCAAGATCCATACTCTATTAGTCAAGTTTTGAGGAATAAGATTAATTCATTAAGACCCCTTTCCCTCATTTAAGCTATTCAGGTTGGAATTAAGCTATTGAAAGCCACTTCTTGTTAGATGAATTTAACTAGATTAAGATTTATGTTATTATGACCCCTATTCTAGTTTCAAATAAAAAAAATGTAGGAAGTAAGTAAGTCACTCAAGACCCCATCCTTATAGGCTACCTAGGTTAGGAACAAGTCATGAAGACCCCTTTCCTAAAAGCCAAAATCCTGAGGTTAAGGAATAAGTCAATAAGTCCCCTCTTCCTCATTATAACTATTCAAGAAGATATAAAGCCATTGAAGGCTCCTTCTTAATTGTTAACTAGATGAGATTATGTCCCATACTAGGCATCTTTTCTAAAAAAAATAAGAAAATTTTAAGATCTACCTATAGATCCCTTCCTTATGTTAGTTAGTCATTAAAACTATCCCCTTGGCTACTTTATGTAAGAACATATAAGTCCCTAGACTTTCTTCTTAGTTTAGCCATTGAAAACCTATAGAATTATAATCTATAATAATCAAGGGAAAGTCTCTTGAAGTCATCTTCTCTGGCTGCTATAACTATGTTAGGATTAGGTCTTTCTGACCTACTACTAATGCAATCTTTATGTTTCTTAAAATTTAGTGAACCTGAGTCTCTGAGAATGAATCAATTCGAATTAAAACAAATTTAGGCATATTTGTGCTTATCTTTCACAATCAACTCAAAATATAAGCATAAACTCAAACCCAACGATAAAACTTCTTTAAGCTTATGCTTGTAGTGTTGACTAGTTCAGCAACACCAATATGTACAATATACTCCAGATAGTCTACTATACATATTGGGGGTCCATTTATTGACCTCATTTTTGGATGAGGTTAACATTCTTCCAAAAATAGTTATTAGGATACCTAATCTTAGATTAGGAACCTCCTAATTAGGCACATAGGGCACTATACTTGATAGCCTAATGAATTCTTTTTTGGGTTTAGTACAACCTAATGGGATTAGGTGAACTCAACCCAAACCTCAAACAAAAGTGAACTTCCAAGTCAAACATACAATAATTAAAACCTAAATGCAATTGTTGTATGTTAGGTTAATTTAGGTAATTAAACTTAATTACCTTAATTAAGTTAAAAAATCACATAAACCCAAAGAATTTAACTTAAACCAAAATAAATCCAAATAAACTAAAACAAAACCACATTAACTAACTAAAAAAGATTAAACCCTAATTAAGGTCAAATTAGTCAACCTTTCAAACATAGGTTTGACTTATGTGAGTCCTCCTAAGTAAAAGGTCAACCAACCAAAATTTGATCAAATAAAATCATTCCAAATGATTTGGATGATGATATGAACATATTTAAACATGAATATAAGTCCACTATGACCTTAATTAGGCTAATTAGGTCACTTGACCTAGATGGGTCTTATTGGGTTCAAACCCAAATTAAACTCAAATCAACCGAAATCAATTATCCAAAATCATTTGAAAATGATTATTGAACATAAACCAACCCATCATTGGTTCCAATTTAGCCAATTTGGTCATTTGACCTTAGTGAACCCAAACTTAACCCAATAATCTCAATTTGGGTCAAATGAGTCAAAATTGAAATCCACTTGAAATTAAATAAAATTAATCACTCTAAATCATCTCACACATGTTATTAAACTTGATTAAAGTGTGAACATAACTTAATTGAGTTAAAATTAGTCATTTGACTCAACCAAATCAAATTTAACCCATTTAAGGTAAAATTGGTCAAGTTGACTTGGAATTGGACTAAACCGTCAAGTGGCATGGGTTAATTTAATTCCTAATCATCCAATGGAAAATCAAGAATTATTTAAACAAAATATAAAACCTATTAATAGTGATTAAAGCTTTTGAAAATTAAATTAAATTTAATGTTAAGATTAATAACCAATGGATTCAAATTAAAACTAAATCTATTCAAACCTATCTAAATTCATCCTAGCATGGGTTAATAGATATTTCTAGCCATTCTTAATCAAATTAATCAAGTCTGAGTCAAGCTAAAATGATGGAATATATCATGGTAAAAAGGGATTTCATGAAGCCAAATCCAATTTTCCCAATCCCTCATCTTCTTAGCATTCCACCTCCTTAAATCTTTGGATAGTTGTTAAATAGTTAAGGAGCCTTGAAGCTAGCCTCCAAGGATCTCAATTAGCTGTGGCCGACCAAAGGAGGAAAAAAGAGAAATAAGAGGCTTGACCTCTAATGGCAAAACCCAAGAAAAAGTATCACACTGAAAATTGATCATTCCATTACCTTCTCCACCTAAAACAAAGATGATCATGACCTTGTCCCGATCCCCCTGTTGTCGGGAAGCCAAAAAATGACCAACGTCGCTGGAAACTATTCATGATTTGGTCTAGGAGCCAATCCATAAGAAGGAAATCCAATTATTTCCCCACAGCTTTGTCACATCATTCCAAAGGTTTTTTAGTCGATCCCACCACCGGAGATCACCAGAGTTGAGGTAAACGCCACTCCTTTAGAATTCAGTTTTATGAATTTGCAATAGAAATTTGATCTCAAGTGAGATCAAACTATATAGATCAATTTGATTTCATTCATTGATGGTTTTGGAATCTAAATTGAGCAATTTTGAAAGTTGGATCATTGTAGATTAGCTTGAATTGATGGATAGATCTCGACATTCATCCCCATCGAAGGAGAAAAAAAATCTCCTCCTTTTATTGCTTCTTTTAAGAATAGATGGCTCTAGTTTAGGTGAATCATTTTATTAAAATCCTTATGGAAAACCATAGATTGATCAGAGTCGTCCAATCTTTGATTGTAAAGTCCCAAATTAGATCATGTGCTCCACCATTTTGACGTGGTATCCACATGGATCTAGTGTGGAAAAATGTTGCGACACTACATTGAAAGCGACACCACGTCGGATCCACGTGGATCCGATGCATTTTCAATGAAAATTCAGGTTCTTCGAATTAAAAAATTATGAAAAACTGCCAAAAAATTTAAAAACATAGAAAATCAAATATAAATCCAAAAATTACAAACTTAGGCTCTATGGATTCCTCTTCATGACAGGAATCCAATAAAATTAAAATTCTCAAACTATGTGGGGGTATTTTTTCCTTAATTTGGGTTTGAATGAAAAAAGAATTCAAACCTAAATTAATACCAAACTATTGATCAATATAATTTGAAACTTTGGGGAGTTGAAATTTATGTTAAGACTCAAATTAGAAAAAAATTTCATAATTTATTAAATAATCAATCTTAATATTTAAAATTTCAAACTCTAAACCCTAATTTTCTTGAAATAAATTAATATTAAATGAAATAAATTATGGAAAATAAGCAAATCATTTTAAAACCTCATAACATATCCTAATGAACATAAATAAATCATTGAAACCCACTGAAATATAATGAATCACAAAATTACTTAATTTGGTTTTTAATTGAATTAATTAATTCAATTAATCAACCTAAAATTAAATAAATCATATAAATCATCCATAAATCAAAAAATTATGAATAAACCCTCTTTGGATGCATATTCTAGTGGGGAATAAAGGAAAAATAAAACCTCTAAATGATCTTCACTAAATATGCTTAATTTAGATTTTAATAAAATAACTAAAAGTTTAATTAATCCCAAACTACACATATGATTAAGGTGAAATTTTAGAAAAATCAAATTAGAGAGGAACCACACTTTCCATAAAACTTTGAAAGCCAATACCTTTGGAATGTAAATTCTTAAATTTCCAAGTCTCTAAGTCAATTTTAAAAAAGTAATAAATTTAAAAAATTATAGAAATTATAAAACCCGTAATACAAACTTAAAACATCATAATTAACATTATAACATTTAAATAAAAATACCCAAGCAATTTGAAATCATAAGAATCTAATTAATCAAAAGTTAAGGGTTATGGATAAGTAAAAATATGGAATTTAATTATATTCCAAAATTAATAACCTTTTAAATCATAATAAACTCTTTAATAAACTTACATATAAAGTTCATTAATCTCTGAACTTTATAAGCCATCAATATATAAATACATTAGAGCCATTTAGATTAAGGAATAAAGTGCCACAAATGCAGATATGAAAGATTAAGTATAATTGAACTTTAGGGTAAGTTGAATTGAACTTGAAATTACTTAAAGATCTAAAGTAGCATAGAGCAAGTTTAATACAGATGAAAATAACCCTTCTTTAAACTCCTTAAGACATAATGAATAAGAGAACTCACATTATGCTAAGTGATAAAAAAGAACTTTTCAAATAACATTATCATCACTCTGTTTAAATTAATTAAAATGAATTAACTATTCCATAATGTATGAAATCATAATTTGGAATCAATAATCTTAATCTAAATACATTAATAAACATTAAAAAAATTCATGAAATGAATAAATTGAAATAAGAAGAAATCATTGATGCAAATGGGTTATAACCAATGAATAATCAATGCAAGATAATAAAATGATGCAAATGGATCATAATATTAAAACATAATAAATTCAATAATACTAAAGTTAAAATTAAATGTAAATTTGCTTAGATTAATAAACATCTATGAAAATGATTAAATGAAATTAACTTGAATTGAATGAATGAATAAGATACACCTAAATTTAATAACTAAACTAAATCATTCCAAAATTAAATGAACAAATAAAAATGAATACAACTTAAATGATACATAAGAATATAACTTAAGGGAACATTAATTTAACTAAAATTAAACAAAAAGGTTTACCCTAAATTAAACATAACAAAACTAATGAACGAAATGAAAGAGCCAAAAATATAATATTTCGCTTAATATAATGAATATAAATTAAACGAAAATAAATATTAAATATGAAAATTAACAAAAAGAATGAAACTAAATAAAAGTAAAAGAAATTAAAAGAAGATTCAAATTTTAAAAGAATGAAAATCACAAACTTAATGAATCTAAAAAGATTAATTAAGATACTTAAGGATCTTAGTTAGACTTTTAGGATGAATCTTCATCTTAGAATGAAGATTTTAACATATTAGGACTTAGGATGTTGAATAGAATAGGTTCCAACCAAAATTGAACATATTATATTCTTGATTCTTGAAAACCTAGTATAACCATTTGAATTGAAATTACAAATCATTAAATCATTTGAATTAAAAAGAAGGCCTAGCAAAGTCTTGCCACATAAGCTTATTTTTCTTCACCCACTAGATCATTAGGACATAGACTTTAGATTTAGGTTAGGTTGTTCTGTGATGTTGTGGAATGTATTTTAATTATTTTGTTGTGTACTATTTTAGATGGATGGCTAGGATTAATTATCGTTAGTTTGGATGGTATGATATTATTTTTAGAATTAGCATTATCTTCTGCAGGAGATGTAGTAAAAATGGGTTGTCGTCATAAATAAATTATAAAATTATTGTATACTTGCAGGTGCTGACTCACTTAGCAAAGCCCAATAGGACAGGTGGGCTTTACAAGCAGATAATGCTAAGCCCATACATTTATAATAAATAACTGATGTGTGCTATTTATATTTTCTTAACATCTATTTTGTAGGGCTTAAGATTTATTTTGAATTTGAAATATAAATTTTAGCTTAGAATTAGGTTATGATCTATGTGGTCTAGGATTAGCAAGAGTTGACCCTACTAGAAGATGGGTGTAGAGGTCCTTTGTGAAGCCCAATGGAGGTCCCTAAAGAAGGAGACAATCCTAGAAAGAAGACAAATAGATCTAAACTTGTAGTTCTAGGTCAGGCTGTATAATGGTACAGCTCAGCTACCCGTTTATTCTTTCTTTTGGGGTCTACAGTGGTACCCAATCAGTTTGGCCTTTCTTTAAGTTAAATTGACTTGATTTATTTTGGGTGTACAATAGAATCAACCTACTTTTTTAGGTTCTTTATGTGTTGTGCTTTCTATGATGAATGCTTGGACATAGAAAAAAATTAAATTTTTTACCCATCTTAAATCTAAATAACTCAAACACAAAAAATAAAGAAACTTGGAATCTAACATAAATTAAAGCCCTTGGGATAAAATAAAATCAACTAGAGATAATTATCTCTTAAAAATCATACAATCATATTGCTCTAAAATCTTGAGTTGAGCACTTCACCCATTGCACATAAAGGGCATCTAACCTATAACGATGACCACTTTCTTGGGGAAGTCAGTCTTCTTTTATTAATTTGGCCCATAGCTATTTCTAATTGCATGACATTTAAGCATAAAAATGCATACTTAAGACGTTAAATGAATCTTGAGTCAAAATATCTAAAAAGCTAAAAATGTGCATTAGTTAGTGCATTTCATACCCTACATGATATTAGGGATTAGGGAGTGAGTTTGGGTTCTTAGATTATTTCCTAAAAAGATAAAGACTTAGCCATCTTGCATACATGAGCATCATGGGTTTAAAATGTGCTTAGGTGGTGTTAGCCCTTCCAGGCAGGTTGTGAGCCCAAAAGAGTCAGGGATAGGTTTGTACCCTCAAATGTGAGGAATGACTGATAATTCTTAAAATGAAATTAGGTTGAGCATCTAACTTGTGTCAAATGCACTTATAGACTTAAGTTCTAATGTAATTTTCTCAGAGTAAGTCTTCTACCTTAGGCATTTCTGTAGTCTTGTGCTACTAGAATCTAAGCCTTAGACTTCAAAGAAAATGTTAATTTAAAATCTAAGTTAAATCCAAAAATTTAAATCCCAATCATTGGATAGTTGAAAGGCATACTAGGCATCCCAGTATCAGTGGACATTTCTAACTTCATCTCGTTTGGCCTCCTAAAAGAACTCTTTCCACTTTGGATCTTTTTCAATTGAAATTCCAAATACCATTCCTTTGAAAACCAACTTAGAAATCTATAGAAATAATAATTTATTTCTTTAATTGAGAGTATTCTTAGAAAAAATGCCCTTCTTCTTGAGATGTAATTAAGTATAAGGGCTTGCCCTTATAAAGATCCATAGACCCAGTTTAAAATAAACTTTGTTCTGTTTCCCATGTAATTAAGGAGAAAACTCTTTAGTACTTGAATGACCTATTAGCCTTAGGTGTCTTTTATTAAATGATCAAATTTATTATAGGATAATATATTTATCTTTTAAGATAATATGATTATCGCTTAATGACGAGTTTGATCATCCGAATAAGAAATTCCTAAACTCTATGTTGTGTCATAAATTTTCCCCACATAACCAAGAATTAAACTCTATTCAAATCAATGAAACAAAATAAAATAAGTGATGTTAATGAGTTTATTTAACTAAAACCTTTAATTAATTTATTAATCAAGTTTTAATTAACTTTATCATTTAATTTAAATAACACATAATTAATCTGTAGTTAAGTTGATAATCAATAATCAATATTTGATTAAGTTGTTTAATCAACTTCTAATTAAATTAAACTTAACATTCAATTGGATTAATTAAATAAAATTTGTCTAATTAAATCTTAAACATTTACCTATTTTAATTGAATTTCAAATCAACCATTCAATTAAAGTAGAATAAGACACATGAAATTCAACATAAATTAATATTTACTTAAGTAAACACTTAATTAAATTCATTATAAACTAATATTCATCAAAATCATGGTTAACTAAATCTTTGATTAATATCTGATTAATTTAATCAAATATTTTAATTAAACTAATCACTTAATCAAGTTAACTATATTGAGCCTAAATTATCTTAAATAAATTAAGCTAATTAAATACTTAATAAAAATCAAACTCAGTTTGAATAAATCAAATTTATACAAAATAAATTAAGCTAATCAAATACTTAATAAAAATCAAACTCGGTTTGAATAAATCAAATTTATACAAAATAAATTAAGATAATCATTAACTGAAATTTCAACTCTGTCAAATGATTAATCAAATTAATCATAAGTATCTGAATAATTATCAATCATATTCTAATTAAGTTAACCATTAATCAAATTTTAATTATCTAAATCAATTAATCAAGATAATTATGATGCTTCTAATTAATCATTAATCATGTTTAAATAAACATAATCATAATGAATTATTGACCTCACTTTTGGCGTGAGGATTCAATCCTTCCGTCATAGATTTAGGAGTCTTCTAGACACTAAGAGCTCCAACAAAGGCACTTCTAGTGGCTAAGTGAACACTTAACCTAAGCCAAGGGATTTATGTTAACCATAGATTAGATCATGCCCTAGGTTTAATCCCATGGCCTAATCAAATCCATGACTATTTCTATAGCCAAAATCCGATGACAAATTTACATATCAAAATCTACAATCAAGATAAACAAATCTCCAAACCAAACCTAAGCTCATGATTCAAATCTATGGACTTAGACAAATCCCTTTAAATCAAATTCAACTGATTTTCTCTCAAATCAATTTTAGCCTTCAATCATCACTTCAAGCCATACTAAAATCTACAATCAAACCAATCAAGCAAAAATAAATTCAATCAAATCTTACCTAACCCATTTGACTTGAAATATCCAAATGAGCCAAATTTCTCCCTAAGCCAAATCAATGGAAACCAATGATTCACATCAACCTAAGATGAGCCCTTAAACATGACTTGACCAACAATTGAACCAAACCTAGAGCAATTGGCCCTTCGACCCAAGTTGACCCAATTTGACTTAAAAGACCAAATTGGGTCAAATTAAAATCCAACCTAAATTGATTGCAAGAAATGGCTCAAGTTCATTTGCAATTGATCCTTGAACATGATCAAAGCCTTGATTGAACCCAATTTGACCAATTGAACCCGATTGTCCTACCTAGTCCAAATTGACCTAAAGGGTCAATTTGGCCTAAATCATTCCCAAATCTAAATTAATTCAAAATAATGTCTACAATCATCTTCAATTGGCCAATTGAGAATGAACCAATGCCTAACCTAAGCCAATTTGGCCAAATTGGTCAACTTGACCCATTTGACCTATTTAACCCTAAATGGGTCAAATTCAAATCTAAGCCAAACCAACCCAAACCAATTGCATCGAAACACTCCAAATACTCATTTAAACTTGACTCAAGCCTTAGTTTGACCCAATTTGACCAATTGGTCAACTTGGCCCAACTTAGCCCAATTTGACCTACATGGGTCAAATTGAGCGAAACCCACTCAAACTAAGCCCAAACCTAATGAAACTTGGCATGAGCCATCCTTGGCTCACCTTGGGAGAGTCTAAATCAAACCCAACCCAAATTGACCCAAAATCAAATGGGTTTGGGCCACCAAATAGGACCCCATTTTAATGGTCAAACCCACTCCCTATCCACTTGGCCTCTGACCCTAGGACATAAGCATATGACACTACGACCCAAAGGTGGTTGGATCAGCTGTGTGCCAAAGAGAGGTGATTTTACCTCTCCTCTCTCATTGGAACACTTGGAAACCCAAGGGAAGCCACCTTCTTTCATGTCAGCCACTCCTCCTCACTTGGCCAACCAAACCGAGATTCCTTACCCATGGACACTGCAACGGATGACCAGTAGAAGCTATGCCACCATCTAATCTAAGGGAGGAGGGGGTATACCCCCTCATTTTGATTCAAACCATGCAATTCGACCCATAGTGAGCCCTAGCAGGAAGAGACGAACTCCTAGAGCCGTTTCCAAGTACCTAGAGCCTTCCCATCATCGACGGTCATGAAACCGAGCCCTCCCAAAATAGGACAAGGATATACTCCATCCAACTCCACAAAATCCACACCAATCCCAAATTAACTTCACCCACATGTTCACCAAGCTCCAGTGAGGTGAAATGAATCTCTTTTTGACCTCTCCGATCATCGAAAGTGCCTCCTAGCCTAACTCCAGCGAGCATTATGGTGATGTTTGATCGATAGAGCAATTGACAGAGAGGAATCACACCATCTTCTCTACAAGGCTTCGTCTCATCAAGGTGAAGCTACCTCGATTAGTTCGCCACCAGTCTTGAGCTCTGGCGAGGTATTATTCCATTAAATTGAGATTTTCCAGAAATTTTAGGCATTTTTGAAGAAAATGTGAATGTCATGTGAATCCAACTATAAGATCCTTGTAGATCACTTATCTGAAGGTGTAGGATCAATCCTGAGCCAATCTGAGCTCTCGTGAGCTCAAATTGAATGGAGGAAGGCAGATAGTGTCCGTCTTCTATCTCGTAGGAGATTATGGATCATCCGCCATCCTTTTCATGTGATTATAATGGACGGCTGTGATCTTGCTATTAAATTAAATTAATTTATTCCCTTAAGAATCGATCTCGGACGGTAGGATGAACAAGGCCCACCGCCGCCATGTAGCGCCAACAAGTTCAAATAACCAATCTCACGATGCCATGTGGAATGTATTCCATGTTAGCGATCCGTGTGGTGTTGATGGGATTAAGCTTAATTAGACTTAATTAATTCATTTTAATGCCTGAAACTTTGGAAAATTATAACAAATTATAGAAAAGTTAATAAAATACAAATAAAGACTCATTTTAAAGGTAATCCAAAGGAGAATTAATTAAAATTATTTTTAATTAATTTTAAGTAGAAATTAAGGCTAAATTAGGGTTTAAATGTATACTTAATTAGCTTAATTAAGCTTTAATTAGTTAGGAAAATGATTTCAAACTTTGTGTGTCCGTTCAATGGGATGACTTCTGCCTCCCATGATTTTATTGGAATTTATTGCTTAGTAATTAGAGGAGGTTAATGATTCAAAATTTAATTACCCTCTTTAATTAATTAAGTGATTAATTAACATTCAAAATAGCAAGAATTAATTAATTAAGGCTTATAAACACTATTTAATAGTGAATGGAAGAAGGGGAGGGTATTAGGACCTCTTTCCTCATCTCTTTCCTAAATCCATTTCATTTTAAGAGAATTAATTAAGGTAGGGGTTAATTAAGTGATAAATTGATTAATTAAGTGGCCAAAATTAAACCAAATTAAAATACAAATAATATTAAATAATTAACAATGAAATCAAGGATTCTTCTTTATGTGTTTAAAACATAAAGACCCTTAAGAAAATTATGATTAACCCATAAGTGTGGAAAAATTATAAGAGTACTTAATTAGATTCTTTAACCTAATTAATCTCTAATTTTGAGTCAATTTTATTAGAGTCCTTAGGAGCATTGCAATTTTATTTCCTCACATGTTCATATCATTTTGTGGCTCATAATTAAATGATTAGTTAAATTGAAGAAGCATAAGAAAGGGTAATTAAGTGACTTAATTAATAACTCAACTTAATTAACTCATATAAAATTCACCTAATTATCTTTCCTTAAACCAATCAAGTTTCTTAAAATGGGAATGAGATTAAAACAATAAATAATCTCTCTTCTTTCTAAATCAACTTAAATCCAAAACCAAATTAATAAAAAGTTTTGGTTTTCTTTAAATTGTTTTATTTAACATGATTATCCTTCAGAATTAATTTGGTTGAATGAATCACATGCTTATGTTTGGTTATTCCTTTCCAATTACTTTAAATTTTGTATGACATGTGATCTCATGCATTAATTCTTTCAAAATTAAGTTAATCAAATGAAGGTTATTTATGTAAGCTTTCATGTGTTGATTTAACTTAATTATATGTGTGGCTATCATCACTAATAAATTCAAATATATTTTCCAAAGTTTATAAATTGATGATAACATGTAGAGTGATGGTAGTTATGAATCCATATATGATTTGCGTATGCTTATAGCTTAGTCATATGAATGCGGCGTTCTCTTTCTTGGATTCATGTATAGATTTACATAAGTTTGAATGTTAATAAGTATATAGTATGGAGATCCCAAGAATACAAGACTTTAAGCAGCCCCAAGGAGGTTATTTGATTACCTCGCTTCCCTGGTTAACAATGACACATACTTATTTAATTTCATTCTTATGTATTTTGGTATTAGAATTTGGATAGATATTTAATCCATATGTATAAATGGTTCAACTAAAGAAAATACAATCTTTGCATGATTTTCGTCCTCATGATTGTGTATACATTTACATGTATTTAAGATAACAAGTGTTTAGTCTAGACATCGCGAGAATATCAGGCTTTAAGTAGCCCCAAGGAGGTCATTTGATTACCTCACTTCCCTGGTTAGTAATGGTACGTAATTGCTTACACCTTTTATACATGTGTATGAATGCTTATTTAAAAGATGAAAATCCCCCTTTCTATTAAAAATACATACATCCATAATTATTTTGGTGTTGACCTCACTTTTGGTGTGAGCTCTCAACTTCCTCATCATAGATCTAGGACTCTTGTAGACACTAAGAGTTCCTTAGCCTTTAGACACTTCTAATGATAAGGTGAACACTTAACCTAACCATAGAGATGTAGAAGAGTTAGCCATAGGAATAGGTTGTGCCTTAGGGATTTAGGAGGACTTGCCTACCCTATAGCCTAAACCCAATCCTTACTTTCTTCTTTTAAACCAAACCTCAAATTCAAATCCAAATCCAAATTCCAAATTATATCTAAATTCAGTGATCGAAACCCATGATAAAATTCAAATTCTGAATCCCTTCCTAAGCCTTTAGATTTTATTTTATGGAATTAGCCTTAACCAAATTTAAATCAACCCTAATCCAATTAATTTTATCAATTATCAAATTCAATCTCAAATCAAATCCCAACCCGAATTCCAAATCAAATCTAACTATCAAATGATTAAAACCCATAATCAAATTCAAACTCAAAAATCTCTTTCTAAATCATATGAATCACCTTCATATGCTTAGCCAAAACCACCTTTAAACTAAATTAAATTAGGTTGATTTTTTTATAAATCAATCATTCCTTCATTTATATTCACAAATATAAATGAAACACACTCTCCAATGACCAAAACTAAACCAAACCAAATCAATTCTGTACTTAAGCCCTTTTGACCTACATCCATAAATTTGGTCAGATTTGCATCCAAATCACTCCAAACCCAAGAGACTTTCTTATGAATCATTTATATCTTCATTTATTTTGATAAATATAAATGAAATATAAATCCAAATAGACAAAACCAAACCCAAATAAAATAAATTTTTTAATTTTATCCCTTTTAACCAATTTCTTGAACTTGGCTAAATGATATCCAAATCAACTCAAAACCTATGAATTTCTTCATGATTCAATCATTCCTTCAATCATTGTTCCAAATATAAACACAAACTACAATTATCAGGCCAAAGCCAAGTCAACTCAAGTCAAGTCCATGTTGACCCCTTTTGACTTGAAATTATTATATGAACCAAAATTCATTTGAGTCCAAACCACTTGCAATTGGATTTATATTTCCATCCTAAGTCCATATGTGAGTTCAATTAAACTTGAGTCAAGCCACGATCAAGCCAATTGACCTTTTTAGGTCCACTTGACCAAAGTGACCTATAAGGTCTTCTTCAATCAAGTTCTAATAAACCCAATTTGGATTGAGCTAAGCCCATTTAAATCTCATATCATGATCAACAATCATTTTAGGGTGATCAATTACCCTGAATTGGGTCAAACTAAGTCAATTTGATCCTTTGACCAAATCAACCTTTAGCCTAAATGAAACCCAAACTAGCCAAAACCCACCATATGCCAAATAGATTGAAACTACTGACTCAAACCCACTCATGATCAATGCTTGAACATAACCAAACCATCAATTGAGCCAAACCAAGTCCAATTGGCCATTAGAAGCCAAAGTTGGCCATCATTCATCAATTTAATTGAACCAATAGCTCATTCAAAATTTCATTCCAAATAATTAAATTGACCCTTTACTTGGCCAAATTTAAATTGACTCAAATTATAAACCCAAAATTAAAATCAAATTAAATCTAACTTTCCTTTTATCCCTATTGACTCAAAAACAACCTGACCTATTTGGTCAAATTTTTCTTTCTTGGTTTGATTTTCAAATAAATCATCAAACTACAAACCAATCATCATTTGAATCAACTTGGGCAAAATTTGTACCAATTCCTTTCAACTTGCTTGACCTATGATCAAACTTTTAATCAACCACATTTAACATTGACAATCAACACAAACCCAAAATTCAAATTGAGCCAACCCAGTGACCCCTCTTGCTCAACATGGTCACCCAAAAAAACCAGTCCACTCTCCATCACCTTTGTGCCATTTTGTCAATGGACCAATACCTTACTCACATGGAAATTTTATCCATTGGTTAAAAATTCATCCATTGAAATGGAAAAGCCTAATTTCATGCTATCACAGTTGATTCGCTCCAAGAGCATCCCGCAAAGAGCATCCCATCCCACCTTCTTTGAGTGAGTTTTGAGCTAAAAAAACACAAAAAAGCTTTCCCATGACCCATTGGTGAGAGAGTTCCAAAGGGAGACAAGGGTTGAAACTCATTTCAAAGCTTCCTCTCACACCTAAGAGTTCACTCAGATTTTCATTGCCACTGAAAACCATCTCTAGTGAGGTAATTTCTTTAAACTTTAGCCGGCCATAGGATCTTTAATTTGATCAAATGTGTGAGTGATTTTAGGAATTATCCTTTGATTCCTCCTGCATTTTTTGTCTCACATCATCCCCACACATTTTGGGACATTTTCTGGTGAAGATCGTCAGAAAATCGAGCCTAAATAGCCTAAATCGGGCAGTTTATAGCTTTTTTTACTGCTTTCATGCTATAGTTCACTGATTTCAGAGAAAAAGAGCAGCCACCATCCAATCCCATGTTTAAGGGATCAGAAGGTCCATATTCTACATAAAAATCATGTGATTCCTGCCCCTGGATAGTTCGACATGATCTGGACCATCTAATTGTGCGATCGGATGATCAGATCTCGCATCCTCACATTACAGGACGTTCCTGCTCATTTTTCTCGTGGGATGGTGCACCTTTGTGGCGCCGCGCATATGAGGGCTAAGACATCGTGTTGGCCAATAGCATGGTGCCGCGTGGAACCATGTTGCCACGCCAATGTCGAGCACAGTGTTAACTATGTTAAGTGGGAAATTCTGGATTTTTTTTGGATTTTAAAAACTATTTAAACTAATAGAAACTTCAAAAAATCATAGAAAATAAAATACCCATTAAACTATTATAAATAATGGCTTATTGGATTCTTCTTTTTGAGAGGAATCCAATGAACCAAAAATTTCTAATTTTGGCTGAGTATTCTGAGCTTAGTATAAGTTTTAGTGAAAAATCAAATTTCCTTAATTACTCTAAAAATACAAATTGGATTGAGGTGAAATTTTCAAGGATTTAAATTATGCTTAAAATATACTTATCATAAGCATTTCAAAGCAAAATGATGGGTGGATTGAAAGATATTGAATTTAGAAGTTCAAATGGTCTATTTTAATTAAATAAATTAATATACCTTATAAAATTGGGTTAAATTAGCCGAAACTTTGAAAATTCATAACTAATCCTAGAAATCCAAAAAAAAGTACAAATGATGGCTCAATTTAAAGGTATTTCAAAGGAGAATCCAAAAAAATTATTATTAATTAATTTTGAATAGTAATTTTTTACTTAATTAAGGTTTAATTTAAAATTTAATTAGCCTAATTACACTTTGATTACTTATCCAATTAATCTTAAAATTTCTAGAGATGTTTAGGGGGATGACCTCTACCTCCCCTATTTTTCTTGGAATTTATTGGATAGTTAATTAGAAAATTGATTGATTAAGCCTTAATTACTGTCTTATCTTAATTAATGATAATTAAGAAAATGAATAATAACTTAATCTACTAATTAAGCTTATTGCCCTCTATTAATAGTGAAGAGTCTTAGAGAAATGGTATGGGTTCATTTCTTATGACCATCATTAAGCCACTTCATTTAATTTCAATTAATTAAGGATTAAGTAATTAGTTAAACTTTTGATTAACTAACTTAATTAGGATGTGAACTATTTCAGAGCTTAATTAATTAGAAGGAATTAGTGATTGGGTTTGAGACCTCTCTCTTGATCCCTCTCTCTAAGTTAATTTCACCATCTTAATTAAAGATATTCAAAGGTTTTAATTAATCAATTAATAGCATAATTAAATTAAATTATTTTAAAATCCAAATCACCTTTAAATAACCTAATCAATTTTGGGTAGCGCTTTACATGTTTAATAGTGTAGAGGAATTTAATGAAATTATGGTTAGCTTACATGTGTAAGAAAACCATAAGAGTAATTAATTAAATCCCTTAAGCCTAATTAACTATTAATCATAAGCCAATTGTATTAGGCCCCTTACATTTCTTAGGAGCATTGATACTTTACTTTTCATGTGGTTGCATCTCATATTGGCTCATTGTTATTTAGTTAATTAACTTAAGGTGATGTAGGTAAAGGTTAATTAATTCACTTAATCCATACCTTAACCTAAGTAAAGACATAAAATCAATCTAAATATTCTTCATTAAACCAAATTAGCTCACACATGGGGAATGAGATTAAGATTAGAAAATCTCTTTCATTTCCTAAATTAACTCAAACTCAAAAAATTAAAAATATCATTAAAGAACTTTTAGTTTATTTTAAATATCCTTATTTAGTATGATTATCCTTAAGAATTAATTGGAATGTATGAGATCATGTGTTTATGTTCCTTTATTTCTTTCCAATCATGTTAAATATTGCTTGCCATGTGTAATTATGCATTCATTTCTTTTTAAAATTAACTGAATGAAATGGTTTCTTTTATGTCAAATTGCATGTGTTCATTTAAATTAAAAATAGGTGTGGCTATTATTACTATTAAATAAAAGTTATTTTAAAAGCCCATAAATCAAATATAATAGATGGAGTGATGTTAATTAAATATCTATAAGTTTGCATGTGTTGATAATATAAGATATGCAATATGAAGCTCTTTTCTTGCCTTATATGGATTTGCATGGGATTTACAAATGTAGTTCATTTGAAAAGAACACAACATTTGTCTAGTCTACTCTATGCATCTCCATGCTTAGAAAAATTTCATATCACATATGTAAATCATATAATCAAATCAAAATCTTGCATGACTTCTCATTCTTGTGGTTCTTTTTGTACATTCATATGTATATAAGAAAAGTCGTATATTAGTTTGGACATCCCGGGTCTCGGAGGCTTTAAGTATCCTAAAGTAGGTCTTGTACCTTATGCCCCTGGTGTAGAACAATGACGTCGTACTCACTTAAAACTCTTATACATATGTATATATGATATAACTAATGAATAAGAAGCATGAATCAAATAAATTAAATACAACTTTTGCATGATTTTTTTCTATTCTTATAGTTGCTTATACATCTACATGTATATAAGGAAAGTGGTATATTAGTCTGGACATCCCGGGCTATGAGGCTTTAAGTAGCCCTAAGTAGGTCTTATACCTTACGCCCCTAGTGTAGAATAATGGTGTCGTACTCACTTAAAACTCTTATACATGTGAATGTGTACTTAGCTAATGGATTAAAAATCCTCCTTTTTTATTAGAAAGACATGCATTCATATTTCAATCAAATGAAATATTTAAATTCCAAACACACTTCTTTGCATTCATCATTTAAGTGTGTAAGACATACATTATATGTATAGGTATGCTTAGGATTTGATCATATGCATGATATACATGATGGAAAGAAATAAATAAACATGTATTATGTGATAGTAATTCATTCTAATTAATCTTAAGATGTCTTTCTTATTGAATAAGGTCATTTAGAGTGAACCTAAACTTAGGGTTAATTGAAACATGTAATAAGCCATTCATTAAAGAGAACCAAGCTAATTAATTTGCCCTAGAAATGACTTAAGGTAGGGATGAAAGAGGGGTCCCCTCCTTTCTTTTCTTTATAACACTTAGTTGTTAAGTGTAAGCCATATGAAACAAAAGAGAAAACTAACTAAAATTTTCAAATCAATTAAATCACTTAAAGAGAAATCAACTCTTTACAAATTAAATCTTTCACACTTAGAAAACTATAATCCTAAAGCCTAGTTAGGACATACCACATAAGTTTTAATACAAATTAGATTAGGTCACTACTTCTAACTTTATGTTAAGGCAGTGTATAGTTTGATGTATGCTTGTTTAGTGATGTATTATTATAGACTGGATGTTATGGCGTATGTGCATAGTCTAGATGTTAGGTCGATATTAGCCTAATCATGTTTTCTGCAAGGGGTTGTGCTTAAGGGGTCGATATAATAAAAATATAAATACTTTTACTATGCAGGTTGCTTAACCCATAGGCATAACCCACGTTAGGATAGGTGGGCTTGATTTCCCACGTTTGGGGTGCTAAGTCCAAATTATTCATATAATTGCTTAGGTTGTATGGCGTGTTTAACTAACACTTTTTTTGCAGGTATAGCTAGATTTTCTTTCATTCTTTTAATGAAATTTTGCATTAGGATTAGGATAAGTGTTATGGGGTATTAAGATAAGCATTGGTTAAAAGACCAAGTCTTATGTACCATGTGTTTCTTAGAAGCCTACCAAATCAAATGAAGCAAATCAAATAAATAAGAAAGTATGAAGAATGAAGACCCCCATAACACTAATCATTTGTAATCTATAATTACTCTTTTATATATCAGAATGTATAAGGGTAGTAGAGCTCACACATTTATCTTTTCAGTTGTACTATACCGACCCACATTATTCTTTGCACTAGCTTTAAAAATTGTTTGATATTTTGTATAGCATGTGCATTAGAAACAACATGTTTTTTTATTATTTATTTATGATTGGTGATTGTTGTATGGCCTGGATGTGATTAGGATCTTAGGATAAAAATTAAATTTTTTATCCCAACTAATCACTCATAATTAAAATTTCTTAATAACTTATAACCTCACATAAAGTCTAGATATTAAATCAAGAAAAATAAAAGATTTAGTAACCCCTAAGCAGGACGTTGTATGTTTAATATCATGCATATCATGTTATTTCACTCTTTCTAAGAGAGGGCTTCCATCTTTGCCAGATAGTAAGGGCTTAACCTTAGAGAGCCTATGATGGAAGAACACCTCTTTCTCTTTTGATTTGACCCATAATCAATTTTCCCATGCATTTAGGCATACAAAATCCTATAGCATGTGTCAAAATAAAGAGTCTAAAATTAAATAAAACTTGATAAAAATTTGTATTAGTTTAAGTTATTATTCATGCCACTCATGCTCTAGTCTCTTAGGGAGTGGGTTTAAGGACTTAGTTTCTTGTTCTCTATAATAACAACCTAATCATCTTGAAAAACATAAGACTTGCCTACATGAATTTAAAGCATAGGAAGAGTTAGCTGGCTACTACTCCAGGCGATAATAAGTTCAAAGTTGGGTGGTTTACTCTCTCTTGTGTAGGTAAACAATATACCCATTTTTGCCTTAGATTTAGGTCGTGCTTTGGCCCTCACCAAAGCTCTCTAGATTTAGGATCTGAGGTCACTGGTTCCCATTGGGCTACTAGCATAAATCCTCACTTCTTAGGCATCCTAATAATCTTGTGTTGTTAGAGTATAAGTCTTAGCTTTCTAATAAAATATTAACTCAAACATATAAAATCACTTCAATTTCAAAAATATAAAGCTCACCCATTGGATAAATTGGAATGTTCACTAGGCTTCCAAGTATCATGAGGATTCCTTACTTATCTCCTTTGTATTTGATAATAAGTCTCTCCTCTTGATCTATCCTACTTGATTTTCTAAAATATACCTATTTTTTTGATAGTCCTATCTTTGAATTCTTTGGAGACAATAATCTCCTACTTTAATAAAGAGTATTCTTAAGGTATTCACTTTCCTTAAGATGTAATTAATTATGGGGGCTTGCCTCCATAGGGAACTTAATGATCTCGATTTGAAGAAAACCCTACTTTATTAATCTATGTAAGGCAGGAGAAAAATCTCTGGTATATTTGATGATCCATCATGCCTCAAGAGTCCTTATTAGGTGATCAGGTCCATTATAGGGTAGTGATTTCTATCTTTCAAGGTAGCACGATTCCTTAATGTCATCATCACCCAATAAGTACACCCTCACATCTATGGTGTCCCCCCCCCCATATACACACACACACAACCAATAAATAAATACCATAAATTTTTCTTGACTCATGAGGATGGTTCCTCTCTCCATCTCTAGTAGATATGTCTCCAACCATCAATAGTGGATTTGCATTTTATGTGAGTCCAAGACTATCTTTTCTTTCATTAACACTGGGCTCATTTCATTCTTAAGCTAAGTTAGCCAACATCCTTTTAAGTTTTAGGACCTCACTTCGTGTAGTTCTTGAAACCCCTATTGGGTTCCCCAATAGGTGAAAACAAAATTTATCAATGAAGAGAGAGATAATAAAAGTTTAGAACCTACCACTAGCTTGGTGAGGTAAGGTTCATCATAAATTTAAGAAAATAAATTCTTTCACAAAATGACACTTTTCAAAAGCACATTTCTTTTGAAAGTAGCCACCTTCATTCATCATACTTGAATTTGTTGAATGAAAATTCTATTTTCAAATCATGACATAAGATTGAAATTCCACTCAACATATCTCACATACGCTAGAGTTGAAGTTTCTCTCTTTTCAAAGTCAAGACATCACGTACATGACATCAAAACATATCATTGAAATCTATTTAACATAAGAAAAGTTTGTAAAATAAATTTCCCTCTTTTGAGATCACAAAACATATTGGAATCTTATTTGACACATTTGTCAAGCAAAGAATTCTCTCTTAAAGAGCATATTGAATACATTTGATTCCCACATAACATGTCAAAGTTGTTAAGTGAGAATCTCATTCTCATATACATTTGATTCCACTTAACATAACAAAGTTGTTAAGTGAGAATCTTATTTTCATGTCACATTTGATTCCCACTTAACATATCAAAATTGTTAAGTGAGAATCTTATTCTAATATGCATTTGATTCCCACTTAACATATCAAAATTGTTAAGTGAGAATCTTATTCTAATATGCATTTGATTCCACTTAACATATCAAAATTGTTAAGTGAGAATCTTATTTTAATGTCACATTTGATTTCACTTAACATGTCAAAGTTGTTAAGTGAGAATCCCAATTTTATATAAATTTGATTCCCACTTAACATATCAAACAAGTGAGAATCTTATTTCATGTCACATCAATTCTCATATGTTGTTAAGTGAGAATCTTATTTTCTCACATTTGATTCAACTTAACATATCATAGTTGTTAAGTTAGAATCTTATTTTCATATCACATTTGATCCCCACTTAACATATCAAAGTTCTTAAGAGAGAATCTTATTTTCATGTCATGTTTGATTCCCACTTAACATACCAAAGTTGTTAAGTGAGAATCTCAAATTCATAACATATTTTTCACTTGACATATCAAAGTTGTTAAGTGAAAATCCCAAATTCAAATCATGTTTGATTCCACTTAACATACCAAATTCGTTAAGTGAGAATCTCATTTTCATGATATATTTAACTTTCTCTTAACATACAAAATTTGCTAAGTGAAAGTCCCATTTTCATACCATATTTGATTCCACTTAACACACCAAATTGGTTAAGTGAGAATCTCATTTTCATGACATATTTGACTCCCCACTTAACATACCAAATTTGTTAAGTGAGGGCCTCATTTTCATGTCAGATTTGAGTTTCACTTAACATACCAAATTTGTTAAGTGGGAGTCCCATTTTCAAAATATACATCAATCACATTTGAATTTTACATAACATACCAATTTTGTTAAGTGAGAGTCTCATTTTCAATACACATTTGATTCCTACTTAAAATGTCAAATTTGTTAAGTAAGAACCACATTCTCAAATCATATCAGATTTGGACTTTCACTTAACATACCAAATTTGTTAAGTGAGAGTTCCATTTTCAAAGAAAAGCAAAACGTATATCAATCACATTTGGCTTTCATTTAACATACCAAATTAAGTGAAAGTCTCATTTTCAAACATAAATCAAACACATGTGGCTTCTACTTAACATATCAAATTTGTTAAGTAAGAAGCACCAATTTCAAATGAACATATCAATCATCACAAGCAAACTACCATCACAAAATTTTCAAAACACATAATCAAAACCTCTCCTTAGCATACCTAAATTTGTTAAGTAAATGTTCTTTCAAATCAAAATTTTCAAACAAGATACATAATGCAAATACCTTCAAAGGTCTCTCCAAATATTTGAACCCCACCCAACCTACTTAAATTGGTTGAGTATGGGTTTTAAATCAAAATCATATGGCAAAGTCTCTCCACACATCATAAATTTTCTCAATAGAATCCCATTTAGCATACCTAAATTCGTTAAATGAGGGTTTTATTCAAAAAAAAAGATAAATCAAAATCAACAATTCAAGTCAACATCAAAGCAAAAGCTTCTCCTCCAATTTTACAAATCTCTCCATGCAGTTTGAACCCCATTCAACATAACCAAATTTTTTTGAAATGTGGGTTCCAACTCAAGCTCAGAAGATAAAATCAAGCAACAACAATTGAAGTAATCAAAGGAAAGGGATGCCACGCAGCTCTCAAGATAAAAGAAGGTTGGGATATTGCCTTATCCCGAACCTCTAAGAAAGTAGTTTCTAAAATTAAGAAACTCTCTTTATAAGTGCCTGAGGAAGCTCAAACCTCCAACATCAAGGAAGGTTTACAAGTTGCCAAAGACAACTTGAGGGAGGTAGAAGCCACAAGACCACTGACTCCACTTTTCAGATAGTACATAGTGCAACCACCATCCGAGTCTGACTCCTCATCCATAGTTAAGATACTTTCCTTCTTCTTCCTCCACTAGCTCCTCTTCTATTAGTAGGAGCATTGTATCAATGGACAAGGGAATTAAATCTCTTACCACGCTAACTTTATTAGATTTCTATCATGTACCTGCACCTAAAAAGAAATCAATGAAAAAAGCTTTCTCTTACATCTTGTCCATAGGATAAAAGTAAACAAGTCATTGGTTCAAGTGATCAAGAAGACCCTCCATAGGATGCTCCACCTATGGATATGCTTATGGAGGACCAGCATAGAGTTGACTACAATGTCTTCGCTCACCTAAGAAAGTTGCTAACTAAACTAAGCATATATGATGCCCTTGCCTTATCCAAACAGATGAGGGAGTCATTGATCATAGCTCTTCTTGATCCAAACATATGCTTAGCTCAGCTGACCGCTATTGGAGAGGAGGCATGTTATTCAACAAAAGCCCGTAGAGTTACATTCAAAGATGAAGATCTTATTTTGGGGAGAGCACAACCCCTCTCACATAGTGGACAAAAGATTAGACTCTAGGGTGTTAGTTGATCAGTGCAGTGAATTATGAATCTAAAGACCCTTGCCTACTTGAGGATTGAAATCTCTGAACTCTGAGGAGATTGGATGATGTTGAGATGATTCAACGAGTAAGGCGAGAGGGCTTTAGGCTCATAATGTCACCACTAGAGATAGATGACTGCAAGTCATATGCTAAGTTCTACATAATTGATTCAGATACATCTTTCACTGTTATGCTCCGTAGGCATTGGATACATGGAAACAATATGGTTCCTTCCTCTTTATATCAGTGCATCAAATTTCAAAGAAGTAGAATCGAGTATTGTGTCAAAAGAGAATTGAAGCCATTTTTAGTTAGATATGTTAAGATATATGAAGATGCAGCCTACTATCTTCCTCCAAATCAAAAAGTCTATTCTCACAAACTTGGTGAAAGTTTAAAAATAAAAGAAAAAGAAACAAAAGAAAAAGTAAAAAATGAAAAAGTAAAAGAAAAAGAAAAAAAATAAAAGTACAAGTGAATGAGAATTAGACACTGAGGAAGAAGTAGAGCTCGATATTGATTCACCCAGTTCATTCCTCCATACAAACACATGGGTAGATGACTCAACCCCACTGTAGAGAGAGGCAAGATGAGGGAATTCTAGAGGTGGAAGACCTCCTTGCTGGTGGCCAGCCAGTAGGAGCTATGTTCCAGCTCATAGGAGTACCCCTACTATCTAAATAGACTTAGAGTCTAATTCAAGGGATGAGTCTCATGTGGTTAGCATGCCGACCAACCCCTCTCAGCGGGTCCTTTTGGAGGTGACATTCGATCCAGATAGCGATGAAGACCAGGTCTCCAAGCAAAGCATGAATGTATCTGAATCATTATTATGTAGAATAGTCAGACAGTAGTTGAGAACTTTAGTTCTAACCTCACTTTCTTCCCAAAAAGTTGAAGGTCTGGTAGTTAAGGAGGCCCCCAAGTCATCCATAGATGTCAAGCTAAAGAGGTTTTTGTTGGGAGCATAATCCTCAAGTTAGGAAACTGATGTGGAACTTAAGGATGATTCTTATAAAGATTTAACACAATTGCCTTTCGATTGGTATTTACCTTATGTTATTAAATTTGCAAAGAAAGGTTTAATCCCACATACTTGGTCTAAACACAGGATGAATTACTTTGAAAAGCTATGGGACAACCAAAATAGGTATTCTCAATCAAGACCAGGACTAGGATTTGACACATTGGGTCCAGTCGACGATGATAACCATTGCCTAATCATTACCAATCTTTTAGAGTCAAATAGATTCTTTTCAAATCATATTAACTAATATGAGAAGGTGTGTTTAGAAACTTCAGATAGCCTAAATGATCTTGAACTCAAAGATGCATCATAAGAGTTTGAAGAAGAAATCAAATCAATCATTGACAAACTCAAAGAAATCAACTTAGGAATGAAAGAAGATCCACACCGACATACCTTTCCTTATGAATGAAGAAGAAACCAATGACTTAGTTAGGCTATTGTTTTAAGGACCGCTTTGCATGGAGTTATGAAGAAATGCTCCATTTATCTCTAACATAGCAGTCCACAACTAGCAATAGATCCTAATGCTAACCCTATCAAGCAAGCTAGATGCATGTGATTAAACGAGCAGAGGTCATTTTTTGAAATCAAGAAATTGATCAATGATGGATTTATCGTGGAAGAAAAATATCCTACTGGTGTTGTCCTAGTTAAGAAAAGAATGGCCAAATTCATATCGTCAATTTTAGGGATCTAAATAAGGCATGTCTTAAAGATGAATTTTTACTTCCTATACCGAAATTAATGGTGTACATTGCCTCATCTCATGTAGTATTCTCTTTCATGGATGGATCATCTGGCTACAACCAAATTAATATGTCCCCCGAGGATGAAAGAAACACTACTTTTTGATGATCTAGGAGTTATGCCTTTTGGCCTTAAAAATGCTGGAGCTTCATACCAGCGGACCATGAATCAAATCTTTGGCGAGATCATTCATCATCAAGTCGAGTGTTATGTCGATGATCTAGTAGTCAAAAGTAAAGAAAAGGAAGACAATCTCTTCGACTTGAGGGTAGTTTTTAAACGGTTAAGATAATTTAACCTTAAAATGAATCCCCATAAGTGTTCATTTGTAGTAGCTTCAAAAAAATTCCTTGGATTTATTGTCCAACACTAGAGAATAGAGATTGATCAAGAGAAGATCAATGCTATCTTACAAATGCCACCCCTTAAAAGTTTAACTCAACTAAGATCATTTCAAGGGCAGTTGGCGCATCTAAGATGCTTCATTTTCAACCTATCAATGAAATGCTAGCCATTTTCAGCACTTGTCAAAAAGGATGCCAAGTTCAAGTGGGATGACAAGTGCCAACACACTTTTGAAGACATCAAGCACTACCTGATGACGTCGCTAGTTCTAGCAGCTCTAATCCCAGGCAAACCATTGATACTATACACCGTGACATTAGATGACTCCCTTGGCACTTCGTTGGCTCAACCCAATGATGAAGGGAAAGAAAATGTATTATACTATCTCAGTCGTTGTCTAATCCCTGCTAAGGCAAACTATCCACCTATTCAAAAGCACTACCTAGCTTTAATCTTTGCATCCCAAAAGCTACAGCATTACATGCTTTCTCATAAGGTGAATCTGATCTTTAGAATTAATCCATTATAATATCTCATGACACGGCCAATGTTATTCAGATGGTTGGCATGATGGTCCATGATTTTGTCATAGTTTGACATCACATTTGTACCCCTCTGAGCAGTGAAAGGACATGAATTAGTGGATTTCTTAGCAGCACTCCCACTTCCTGCTGATTCTCCGCTTAGTGATGACCTCCCCAATGAACAAATCATGAACTTAGGGGACACTAATATTTACTATTGAGAGATATATTTTGATGGTGTGGCTTCTTTTCAAAAAGGAGAAGAACCATAATCTACTATTTTGAGAATGGTGGGGGTATGAATAATCCTTCTAACTCTGAATTATGATGTGATGAGATTCTCATATCATATGTCCAATCGATGCACCAACAATGAAGCTGAATATGAGGCTCTAATTATTGGTCTAGAGTTAGTCATTACACTATATGTCTAGAGCATCAACATCTATGGAGATTCTCAACTAGTTATCAACTAAATCACTGGGTCCTATAAGGTTATGAAGCCTAAGCTCCATCATTACCATAAGTATACCATGGACTTATTGTCCCAAATCCTAAAGGTTACCATCTATAAGATCCCCGAGGAGAAAACATAATAACAGATGCATTGGCCAAGCTTCCCAAGGAATTAACATGTCTAGAAGATGAGTCCATTCCAATAAGGGTTCAAAATAGACAAGTCCTATCCCTTATTGAAGCCGAACTCATCGAGAGGCTCTCTCTTGAAGGGGAGGTTGTCGTTGCCAAAAGAGATGATGAGTCAGATTGGAGAAAACTATTTATGAATTACCTAAATACAGGTAAACTACCTTAAGAGAAGTCACATCATCGTGAAATAGAGAGCTCTCCTATGCTCATGGATACCTATACCATCTTCGATCATATGTGGTTACGCATTTACAAACATGAAGCTCGTAAGATCGCGGATCGAGATACATTTATGCAGCTCACCAATCCGGTCCAAAGATGAAAGCCAAGATTAAGAGACTAGAATATTACTAGCCTTCGATGATCACAGAGTCCATGGATGTAGCTAGGAAATGCCACCAATGTCAAGTGCACAGCCTCGTCCTACATCAACCACCCAACATTATACATCTTACATTGGCTTCATGGCCATTTGAGTGTTGGGGCAATGACATAGCGGGTCCGATTGATCCTCCTTCTTCTAGGAGTCACCGGTTCAATCTAGCTACCACCGACTACTTTTCAAAGTGGGCAGAGGCAATCCCACTTAGAGAGGTCACAACTAAGCATGTGTTCCAATTTTTCAGGAATCATATCATATATAGGTTCGAGGTACCTCGATAAATTATAACTAATAATGGTACTGCATTCAAGAGCAATAAAATCATCTGCTTTGCCTAGAGACATAACATAGATTAGAGATATTCTACCATCTACTATCTAAGGAAAATGGTCTAACAGAAGCATTCAACAAAACTCTCATCTAAATATTGAATAAGACACTCAACGATAACAAGCGATAGTGGCATGAGCAGTTAGTTGAAGCCTTGTGGGCTTACCGCACTCAACTCCTCAAGTCACCCCCATTCTCCTTAGTATGGTGGGCTATTCTATCTTTAGAAGTCCAACTCCCATCATTAAGGATAGTAGCAAGATCACAAGAGAGCAGAATGCCAAGTTGCGGTTAAAAGAGCTCGAAGGTTTGGACGAGAGATGCCTCCAGGCATGCTAGAAGCTCGATTTGTATAAAGCCAAAATGATTCAAGCTCATAACAAGTTGGTCTGTCCTATAGCTTTTCAAGTAGGAGAGCTTATTTTAGTTCTAAGGAGACCAATTATTACTCGTCGAAAGATGGGAGACAAGTTTAAACCCACTTGGGAAGGCCTATTAAGGAAGATCTTATTAAGTTATAAACTATAAGGGGGAGCACCCTATGCTTCCAGTCAATGGGTTCTACCTAAAGAAATATTATCCATAAATATTATTTGAAAATAATCATCAATAAAAATTCATTTTCATCTTAAATTCCATCTTTCAATATCTTTATTTGCAAATTCACCATAATGTGTTTAGGGTAGGTGTAAGAGAACCTAAGTGGCATCCTTTCTTGGTGGAGTCACAACTTTCCTGTGGCACCATCACATACCATTCTCAAGTGCTACTAGGTTAGGTGTAAGAGAATCAGAGAGTCATCCTATTTTGACTAGCATAACTAAGTTAGGTGTAAGAGAACCCAAGCAGCATCCTTTCTTGGTGGAGTCACAACTGCCCTTGTGGTGCCATTTCATGCTATTTTTAAAGTGCTATTAGGTTAGGTGTAAGAGAACCCGAGAAGCACCCTATTCTGACTAGCACAACTAAGTTAGGTGTAAGAGAACCCAAGCGACATTCTTTCTTGATGGAGTCATAACTGCCCTTGTGGCACCATTTCATACAATTCTCCAGTGCTATTAGGTTAGGTGTAAGATAACCCAAGGGGCATCATATTTCAACTAGCACAACTAAGTTAGGTGTAAGAGAACCCAAGCGACATCCTTTCTTGGTGGAGTCACATTTGCCCCTATGGCACCATTCCATCCTTCTTCTACGTATTTAGGGTAGGTGTAAGAGAACCCAAGTGGCATCCTATTCCCTCTTTCACAAACACACATACACATATCTTCTATATTGAGCTATTTGATGTGGGAGAAAGCCCCCTATGACACTCACTCATTAGCAGCTCTAGGTCTGGTCGATGCACTACCTTGCTAGTGTGTCACCCTAGTGGTCACTTGTCTAGAGGATATGAGTCCCCATGCTTTCTTCCTAACTTGACCATTACAAATTGATGAGTTCCCTGTTAGTTTGGTAGGCCTTATTGTGTAGCCAGTAAGCTACCCCATGTTGGCTTCATTTAAAAGGATGTATGCCTACAAGATTTCTTCTTGGACTAGCCATCATGCACTAACTGAGTCGAGCATATTTAAGGCTTAGGATAAGTCCCCCGGTGGCACATTTCCTCTTTACTACTTCAAGCCTGGGTTCAGTCCCCATGCATGACTCATCGCTTAGTAGTCATCCTAGGTTGGATAGCCCCTCTCGAGCTGAAGACAGACTATCCCAACAGACAGTTCCTCTTCAGAGAGATGTAAGCCTACACGCCTTCTTTCTAGAATGATTGTTGCAAACTGATGGGAACCTTAGGTTGGTTGGGGTTTTCTATGCTGAGAGTGACCCACCCGGTGGATACACCACTCTTCATAGATATGAGTTTCCACGCTTTCTCCTTGAGTTGGCCACCGAATACCAATAGGCTTTCTTTTATAGGGATTTGGATAATGTCCCCAGTGGCACCTCCCCTGTGAGCACTCTATTTAGATCACATCCTTAGTGACCCCATTTAGACACTACCCGGTTCACTTTTGAGAGTCTTTTCTAGTAGCCACCCCTGTGGTTGGAGAATTTGTTCAGTGGATGTGTAGATTCTCAGTGTGGTCCCTCACAAATCAAAGATAGGACTAGGCTGATATGAGCTCTTTCTTAGTGTGGTCCCTCACAAATCAACGGGGTCCATGATAACATAAAATAGACAAAATATATACCTTCACTTGTGGACTAGGAATTCAAGCCCTCAGCGGCCCCTTTCCCAAGCAGGCATCCTATCTTTAGGATAGTGTGAGCAAAATTCCCTATAGGAATCGCCTAACTACTTTGAGTTGAGATAAGTCCCCGGGTCGACACTCTCTCAGTAGGCACCCTTAGGTCAGGTTCAACTTATTGTACCACCAACAGGTTCCTCTGGCGATCATCATTACTTTGGAAGATGTAAGTCTATTACGCATTCTACCTAGCACGACATTACACCGACAAAGTGCCCTTAGGTCGGGTTCAATTTGTTTCTAAGCAATCACTTCTCCTTGAAGGATATAAGTGCACGAGCATTCTTCCTAACTTGACCATTGCAAAGGCACCCCTTTTGGCTACCTACCCCACGCCCGGTAGACTATCCCTTTAGATTTGTAAATCAGATAGTCTAGCCGATTAGCCCTTCTTAGTGGATCCATCGCACACCGATGGGATTCATCAAATAGAAACAAATGAAATTAAAATGAATGTAATTAAAATAAATAACATTATCCTGACTACTTTTGAGCTGATTTAAGTCCCCTTGCAACATTCATTCAGTAGTCACCTTAGGTCGGGTTTGATTTATTTCATCCAATAAATCACCCCAGTAGTTATCCCTTGCTTTTGGAGATGTAAGTCTGTTATACTTTCTCCTTAGCATAGCCGATGTACACCAAAAGGCAACCCCTTAGGTTGGATAATTCTACCATGTGGCCGGTAGACTACCCCTTTGGATTGCTAAATTTGAGATAGGCCAAGGCTGACATAACCCATTCTCAGTACGGTCCATTGCAAATCGACAGAGTCCATCTAAAAATTTAAACTTAAACAAATAATCAACCAACTTCTCCCCAGTGAATCTTAAAAAGAAATCTCATCAAATCTCTATCCCTAGCAGAGCCCCAAATTTTAACATGAACCTGCTTCCCTAGTGGAAGGTTCATGCATATATCCACAGTGGATTACACATCCTAATCCCCAGTGAATCTTCTCCCAAATCATATTTTGCATCCAAATTCAAGCCTCTTACCTCTATGGATGAGCTGAACCTGCTTTCCTAGTGGAAGGTTCATAGGCTTAGTCTCTTAGTGGATCCCTTCTTCCTCCCTTATGTCCTAGGCATGAGTGGTGTTGCATTGCACTAAGATCTTGATTCCATCTACATCTCAAGTTTAGGAGTAGATCATTTTGGCTAGTGTTTGCGATCCTTTGGATGTCATTGATCATCTCGATCAACAGCAATACGTGCGGTGTACCTCGTCAGTCACACCACACCTATTGGGTGCCATTTGTTTACCTCACTTTTGGAGTGAGCTCCCAACTTCCTCATCATAGATCTAGGACCCTTGTAGACACTAAGAGTTCTTTAGTAATCTGACGATCCAGATTTTGCATCAAAATCATTTGATTTCGCATCCCGACGGATTCGATGGTTATCATGTGAGATGGTCGAGAAGTCGGTGTTGTAGGACATTCGCCATTTTTCTTGCGGCCAATGGGTGCTCACGCAGCTATCCTGTACTATATGCCAAGCGATCTCATCAAAATCACACGATGTCGCATGGCATCGCATTGCCACGTCAGTGCCGCGCATGGTGCTGACTGTGTTTAGTAGGAAATTCAGGATTTTTTATTTTAAAAATTATTTAAACTACCTAAAACTTTAAAAATTCATAGAAAATAAAATAATTATCAAAATTTCTTATAAGGGCTTGTTAGATTCATCTTTTGGAGGGGAATCCAATGAACCAAAAATCACTAATTTTGGCTAAGTATTGTGAGCTTAATGTTGGTTTTAATGAAAATAAAATTTCATTAATTACTCTAAAAATACAAATTGGATTGAGGTGAAATTTTTAAGGATAAAAATTAGGCTTAAAATCTACTTACCATAAAAAGTTCAAGACAAAATGATGGCTGGATTGAAAGATATTGAATTTAGAATTTCAAATAGTCTATTTTACTTAAATAAATCAATATACCATGTAAAATTAGGTTAAATCAACTGAAATTTTAGAAATTCATAACTAATCATAGAGAAATCCAAAAAATACAAAACAGGGCTCATTCTAAAGGTATTTTAGAGAATAATCCAAGAAAATTATTATTAATTAATTTTGAATAGTAATTTCTTCTTATTTAAGGTTTAATTAAAAACTTAATTAGCCTAATTACTCTCTTATTAATTATTCAATTAATCTCAAATTTTCCAGAAAAGTTTAGGGGAATAACCTCTACCTCCCCTAGTTTTCTTAGAATTTATTGGATAGTTAATTAGGAAAATTGATTGATTAAGCCTTAAATGTTCTCTTATCTTAATTGGCAATAATTAAGCAAATGAACAGTAACTTAATCCACTAATTAAGCTTATTTCTCTCTATTAATAGTGAAGGGTCTTAGGGAAATGGTTTTTGTTCATTTCTTGTGACCACTTTATTAAGCATCTTCATTTAACTTTAATTAATTAAGGAGTAAGTAATTAATTAACCTTTTGATTAACTAACTTAATTAGGATGTGAGCTATTTTATAGCTTAATTAATTAGAAGGAATTAGTGATTGGGATTGAGACATCTCTCTTGATCCCTCACTCTAAGTTAATGTCATCATCTTAATTACAGAAATTCAAAGCTTTTAATTAATCAATTAATGGCTTAATTAAAATTAAATTATTTTAAAATCCAAATCACCTTTAAATAACCTAACCAATTTTGGGTAGCCCTTTAGATGCTTAGTAGTCTACAGAAATTTAATGAAATTATGGTTAGCTTACATGTGTAAGAAAACTATAAGAGTAATTAATTAAATCCCTTAAGCCTAATTAACTATTATTCATGAGCCAATTGCATTAGGCCCCTTTCATTTCATAGTAGCATTGCTAATTTACTTTTCATGTTGTTGCATTTCAAATTGGCTCATCATTATTTAGTTAATTAACTTAAGGTGATGTAGGTAAGGGTTAATTAATTCACTTAACCCATACCTTAACCTAAGTAAAGACATACAATTAACCTAAATGTTCTTCATTAAACCAAATTAACTCACACATAGGGAATGGAATTAGGATTAGCAAACCTCTTTCATTTCCTAAATCAAATCAAACTCAAAAAAAATAAAAATATCATTAAAGAACTACTAAACATATCATTGTTTGATGTTTTGTTTAGCATGTGCATTAGAAACAACATGTCTTTTTATAGTTTATTTATGATTGGTGATTATTGTATGGCCTGGATGTGATTAAGATCTTAGGATAAAAATTAAATTTTCTATCCCAACTAATCACTCATAATTAAAATTTCAAAATAACTTATAACCTCACATAAAGCATAGTTATTAAATCAAGATAATAAAAGATTTAACAACCCCTTAGCTAGATGTTGTAAGTTTAATATCATGCATATCATGTTATTTCACTCATTCTAAGAGAGGGCTTCCATCTTTGCTAGATAGTAAGGGCTTAACCTTAGAGAACCTATGATGGAAGAACACTTTTTTCTCTTTTTATTTGGCCAATAATCAATTTTTTCATTAATTTAGGCATACAAAATCCTATAGCATGTGTCAAAATAAAGAGTCCAAAATTAAATAAAACTTGATAAAAATTTATATTAGTTTAAGTCATTATCATTGCCACTCATGCTCTAGTCTATTAGGGAGTGGGTTTAAGGACTTAGTTTCTTTTTCTAAATAATAACAACCTAATAATCTTTAAAAGCATAAGACTTGCCTACATGAATTCAAAGCATAGGAGGAGTTAGCTGGCTACCACTCCTGGCAGTAATAAGTCCATCAGTTGGGAGGTTTACTCTCTCTTGCGTAGGGAAATAATATACCCATTTTTTTCTTAGATTTAGGTCGTGCTTTGGCCCTCGCCAAAGCTCCCTAGATTTAGGATCTGAGTTTGTTGTTTCCTTTTGGGCTACTAGCATAAATCCTCACCTCTTAGGCATCCTAACAATCTTGTGTTGTTAGAGTATAAGTCCTAGCTTTCTAATGAAATGTTAACTTAAACATATAAAATCTCTTCAATTTTGAAAATATAAAGCCCAACCATAGGATAGATTAGAATGTTTACTAAGCTTCCTAGTATCATGAACATTCCCTACTTATCTTCTTTGGATTCGATAATAAGTCTCTCCTCTTGATCCATCCCATTTGAATTTCTAAAATATAACTAATTTATTGGTAGTCCTATTTTTGAATTCTTTGGAGACAACAATCACCTACTTTAATTGAGAGTATTCTTAAGGGATTCACTTTCATTAAGATGTAATTAACTATAGGGGCTTGCCTCCATGGTGAACTTAATGAACCTGGCTTTAAATAAATCCTAGTTTATTCATCCATGTATGGTAGGGAAAAATCTTTGGTATATTCAAAGACCCATCATGCCTTTGGAGTCCTTATTAAGTGATCAGGTCAATTGGAGGGTAGTGATTTTTGTTTTCAAGATAGTACACTATTCCTAAATGTCGTACCCAATCATCTCAATATGTACACCCTCAGATCTATGTAGTGTCCCCCCATACACACCCACACATAACCCAACAAAAATAAACACTACATTTAGTCATTAGTATACATTACTCTTTCTTGGGATTCATATATATATATATATATATATATATATATATATACATAAGTTTGAATTTTAATAAATATATAGTATGGACATCCCAAGAATACGATGCTTCAAGTAGCCCCAAAGAGATCATTTGATTACCTCACTTCCTTGGTTAACAATGACATGTACTTATTTGATTTCATCTCTATATATTTTTGTATTAGATTTCAAATAGAGCTTTAATCTAAATATATAAATAATCTAATTAACTAAAATATAAATTATTAACATATGTATTCAGCATCATTTAAGTGTGCCAACATATATTATTTGTATAGATATACTAAGGATTGAATCTTATGCGTGCTATAAGTAGTGGAAAGGAATGGTTCAACATGTTGTTGACCTTATTTTTAGAATGAGCACTCAACCCCTCCATCTTAAACATAGGACTCCTCCTAGATACTAAGAGTTCCTTAGTCTTAAGATACTTCTAGTGATTAGGTGAACACTCAACCTAACCCTGGAGACTTAGAAGTGTTAGCCATAGGAATAGGTTATGTCTTAGGGGTGTTAGGAAATTTTGCCTACCCTATAGCTTGAACCAAATCCTCACTTCCTTCTTTCAAGTCAAACTCCAAATTCAAATCAAACTCCAAACTCAAATCAACTTCAACTCCACAAACCTTACATCAATTCTAATGGATTTTCCCAAATCATGAATCAATTCCAAATGATTGAAACCCATGATTGAATTCCAAGTTCAAAAATCTTTCCTAAGTCACTTTGATTCCATCTCATGGACTTAGCTCAAATCAAATCTAAATCAATATAAATTCAAGAAATTTTCTCATAACCCATTTATATTCTCATTTATATAATATAAATGAAATATAAATTCAAATAACCAAAACTAAATCCAAAACTCAATTCCAAGTTCAAATATCTTTCCTAAGTCACTTTGATTCCATCTTATGGACTTAGTCAAATAAAACTCAAATCAAGCCAAACACTTGATTTTTCTTCATGATTCAATCAATCCTTTAATCATAAAATCAAATAGTAAAACAAACTTCAATCATCAAATCAAAACCAACTTAAAAATTCAAACCCAAATCTAATCAAAATTCAGCCTAAGCCTTTCAAGTCAAATTCTTGAACCTAGCCAAATCAACTCAAATCAAGTCAAACCCTTGATTTTTCTTCATGATTCAACCAATAATTCAATCATGAAACCAAATATAAACACAAACTTCAATCATCAAACCAAAACTAAATTAAAAAAACTAAACCCAAGTCAAACCCATGTTCATCCTTTGAACTTGAAATTATCAAATGAATCAAAAACCATTTGACTCCAAATCACATAACAGTGGATTTATATTTCACCATAAGTCTATATGTGAGTTCAACCAAACTTGATTCAAGCCTTGATCAAGTCAATTGACACACGTAGGCTCACTTGACCCAAAGTCACCTAAAGTACCCTTTTGAGCCAAATTCTAATCTTACACAAATTAGATTGAACTATGCCCACCTAAGCCTGACATTGTGAGCAACAATCATCATGAGATGATCAATCACTCAAATTAGGTCAAACCAAGTCAAACCTAAGGGTTTACGAAGTCAACACTTAGCCAAAATGAAACCTAAACTAGCCAAATCCCACCATGGGCCAAATTGATTGAAACCATTGAACAAAACCAATTCATGATTAGTGTTTGAACTTGACCAAACCATCATTTGAGCCTAACCTAGCCCAATTGGCCACTTTACCCAACTTGACCTTAAAAGTCAAAATGTGTTAAATCTTAATCTAAGCCAAATTGATTGCAACCAATGGGTCAAATTCATTCTAAACACTTATTGAAGTTAACCAAAGCCTCAATTGGCCAACTAGACTTAACCTAGCCCAATTGACCATGAATCCAACTTGACTTAAAAGGTCAAATTGAGCCAAAATCAACTCAAATAAAAATTGATTGAAACTAAAGCTTATAACATATTTTAAATTACCAACCCATGACTTAGCCCAATTGGGTCAAATGGGTCAAATTGGTCAACTTGACCCATTTGACCTATATGAAATCAAATGAATGAAAACCAAATATAAATCAAATCAAATCAAACCAATGATGGAAACATGTTTCAAATAGTCATATGAACTTGACCCAACCCTTAGTTTGACCCAATTTGACCAATTGGTCAACTTGACCTAAGTTGACCGATTTTGACCTAAATGGATCAACATGAGCCAAAGGACATCAAATCAACTCCAAATTCTTTGAAATTTGGTCCAACATAATTTCAAACTATTCAAAATCTGGCCAAAGTTAAATTAAAGTCAAATGACCATTTTTTCCCTTGGTCAAGGGGTAACCTGTGGCCAATTCCACTTGAATTTGGTCATATCCTTTTCATGGCCACTTAACCACCCTCTTAGACCAAGTGGACACTAGTGGTTTGGTGCACATGACCCAATGGGTCAGCCAAACCCAACCCAAGTGACCACCCCACTCAAATGAAATATCCACATGGGAATCACTCATCCACCTAGCACATGGGAGCTTCACCACTCCACCCAAACCCAAAATTGAATCACATGCCAAAAAATGGCCTAACAACTCACTCCATGGATCAATTTGATCAAATGGCAAAAGCCATGCTCGTCATCCGATCCTTAGGGGAGATACTCCCCTAATTTCACTTGACTCATTCATTCACACTGATTGATTTAGGAACTCGAGCAAGCTTCTCTAAGTTCCTCCAAGCTTCCTCAGCCCATTGGGATTTCTCCATTCTTGGATTCTTCAAGTCAAAAATAAGGGATCTCTAGGAATTTTCAATTCATCCAATACCCAACTTCAATCCAATTGCTCTTGCAAGCACTCTCAGAGGACCCAATCGAATTGATCCAAAGCTTCTTCCAAGTTTCCAAGGCACGGGAGGGGGGAGCTAGATCAAAGCTGCAAACCTAGTAGAAGTTTTGTCAATTGAGCAATCCACTTCATCCTAAAGTTTGAAACCTTCAACAAGGCTTCATCTCCACTAGAAGAAGCTACCTCAATGGGGAGCCGGTGATAGCCTCATGAGGTATGGATCAAAATTGAGCTTGGTGTAGATTCTTGGTCCTTTATGAAGAAAGTTTCATCCCATTGCAAATTGGTCATTAGATCTTCTTGTGCTTGCTCTGATGGTGTGTGATCAATCTCAACCAAGCTCAATCGAAGGATCAAGCCCTGGGATGGACGCTGCCCTCCCCATGGTGCAAAGATGGGTCATGGATTGTCCATCCGCTGTTTTGGATGGACGGTCCGATAAATATGATTAGATCCGATTTTCATCCTTGATCCATGAGTTTAATCAATCATCGATCTGATTAAACGATCCAAAGAGAAACTACGTAGCGCCACCGGTTGATGCAACACTTGATTTGACTACTTAAATAGAAAATTCCATTGCACCACACGGAAAGTGCGTGCCATGTCAATGGTCCACATGGCGCCGATGGGATTAATTATATAATTAGGGATTTAATTAAGTTTTAATCATAGAATCTTCAAAAATACATAACTAAATATATAAAAATCAGAAAAATACAAACTCAAATGCATTTTGAAGATATTTCAAAGGGGAATAATAAAAAATTAAGTTTAAATGATTTAAAATAGGAAATTTTCTATAATTTGGATTTTGTTGGGAATGTAATTATATTAATTACTCCTTAATTATTTCATTGATTAATTACAAACTTGCTAAGTATGTTTAGTGGGATGACTTCTACCTCCCCTAATTTTCTTAGAATTTATTAACAGTTTAATTAGGAGAATTGCTTGATTCACTCCGAATTACTCTCTTAGTTAATTAAATGTTTACTTAACTTGTTCAATAGTGATAAATTCATTAATTAAGTTTTCTAATTATCATAGAACAGTGAATGGACTTAGGGAATGAGATTAGGAGCACTCTCCCAAATATTTTCTCTTAAGTTTATTTCATTTGGATAAAAATCTAATTAAGGTGAAAATTAATTAAATAGTTTAAATCACTTTATTAAATGGCTTAATTAATCAAAATTTTAAAATCAAATCAATCTGAACTTAATCAATTCCTTCTTGGGTAGATTGCTTAGGTGTTCAATAACCTAAGTAGCTTAAGAAATCATATCTAACCCATATGTGTGGGAAGGGTTATGAAAGTACTTAAATTAAACCCTTTAGCTTAATTAATCATTAATTATGAGCCAAATGCATTAGGCCCCTTTCTTTCTTAGGTGCATTGTTGATTTAAATTTCTTGTGGTTTTATGTCATACATTGGCTCATAATTATTTGGTTAAATATGTTAAATTAGAATAAGTAAGGGGTAATTAATGGACTTAATGTACACCTTAACCTAAAAAAAAAAAATCAATCTAATGGTTCTAAAAGTAAACTAAAACAACACACGTGTGGGAGATGGGTTAGGACCAGCAAACCTTTTCACATTTCTTAAAATCAAATAAAACTCAGAACAAAATTAAACTTTCCTTAAACTAATTTTGATTCACTTTAAATAATCTTATTCCATAAGATTATCTTTAGAATTAATTAGGTGAATGAATTACATGCTTACATCACTTTGTTTCTTTCCTAGCATGCTAAATTTATATATCATATGAAAATCATGCATTCATATCTTTTGAAAATTAAATTAAAATGAAATTTTCCTTTATGTCAAATTGCATGTTTTGGCTAAAGTAAGAATATGAATGGCTATTATCACTACTAAATCCAAAACTTAGAAATCAAACATTTCAAATGAAAATTATGTTATTTATAAGTACTTATAAACTTGCATATGAATACCATAAAATGTGTTATTTGATTTTCCTTCTCTTTTCTTAATATAGGTTTGTATAGAATTTGCAAAGTGTATAGTCCATTTGAGAAGGACATAACACTTGATTAAATCCATTCCTATACACTCTTATGTCATGACTTAAGAAGGAACTCCACATCACACATGTAAACTAAACAATCAAACCAAAATCAAACAAATACAAACCTTTTGCATAATTCTTACTTCCATGTATTTCTTTTTGTACATGCACATGTATTTAAGAAAAGTGGTATATTAGTCTGGACACCCCGGGGTAGCCCCAAGTAGGTCTTATATCTTACACCCCGAATGTATAAAATAATAGCGCCATACTCACTTATGTTTTTCATACTTGTAAATATGCATATGAAAATGGATAAAAGAATGTCTTTTTTTCTACTTAACCAAATCATGCATCATGAATATCTAAATTTTATTTTTTATAAGCAAATGTACAATGTTGTGTATAGAATGGTAATTCATTTACTTAATCTTAAAATGTCTTTCTTTTGAATAGGTTTATTAGGAAAATCTAAACTTAGATTAATTAAAACACATAATAAAATATTCACTAAACAAAGTCATTAATAAATCCACCTTAGAAATTACTTAAGGTAGGGAGGAAAGAGAGTTCTCTTCTCTTTACATAGTAATTAAGTAGGTTCATTCAAACCAAATCAAATCATGAAATAAAACTTAAACCAAATCAACTAAACCACTTAAATGAAACCACCCTTTGAACATTTTCATACTTAGAAAATCTAAATCTTAAAGCCTAGCTAAGCATACCACACAAACCTTAAATGGCACACACATTAGGCTAAGTCACCATTTCTAGTCCTATGTTAGGGCGGTGCATGGCTTGATGTTTGCTTTTATTTTGTATTGTGATATTTTATTTTGGATGTTAGGGTGTATGTGCGTAGACTGAATGGTAGGATGATCTTAGTTTAATTATTATCTTCTATGGGGATTAAGAGGTAATAAAAAAATATAACTACTTTTATCGTGTTGTTATACCCCTAAGCATAATCCAAAATAGGCCACATGGACTTGGTTACTGATGTGTGGGGTGCTAAGTCTAATATACATGCTTGAGATTGTCAGGTTTTGTTTAGCTAATCTCTATTTTGTAGGTTTTAGTTAGATTTACTTTTTCCCATTTTCATGTAATTTTGTAATTAAGATTTGGAATGATTGTTATGGGGGATTCAGATAAACATTGGTCATAAGACTATGTCTTATGTACTATTTGAAGCCTTTGGAGCAAACCAACCAAAAACCAAAAAGAAGAAAGTAGAAAGAAGAAAGAAGAAATGAAGAATGAAGAATGAAGACCCCCATAACATGAATTCCTCCTTGATTATAATTAATTCATTTATAATCTAGTTTGTAAAAGGGTAGAGCTCGTTTACCCGATTTGATTTTGGGTTTGTGCAATTGAGCCTGACCACAATTGGCCTATTATTCTTTTGTGCTAGCTTTATAAATTGATTGGTGTTTGTTTAACTTATGCATTAAGATGGCATGTTTTCCTAGTTCCTTCCTTCTTTTGATGTATGGCCTTAATGATGATTAGGCTCTTAGAAAAATAATTTTTCTATCTAACTAATCAATTTAAACTAAAAATAAACAACTCATAACCTCACATAAAACTTAGGTTATAAACAAGATAAAAGATTTAGCAACCCCTTAGCTGGATGTTGTATGTTTTCACATCATGCATAAAAAAGTATCTATTTTCACTCTTATTTTGGAGGGCTTCCACCTTTGTGAGAACTTGGCTTGACCTTTGAGAGCCATGGTGAAAACACAGCTCCTTTCTTGCTAATTTTAGCCCATAATCTAATTTCTCATGCATTAGGCATATGAATCCTAAAGCCCGTGTCAAATTGATTGTCCAAAATGAAAATAAAATATAACAAAAATTTGCATTAGATTTAAGTCATTAATCATGCCCTATATGATCTAGTCTCTTAGGAGTGTTTAAGGACTTAGTCTCTTTCTAAATAAATAATCTTAGCTATCTTGCAAAAAGCATATGACTTGCCTACATGTATTTAAAATCAGAGGAGTTAGGGCCACCCCAAGTTTGTAAGTCCAACAAAGTAGTTTATCCTCTTGTGGAGGTAAACCAAATACCCATTTTGCTTTAGATTTAGTTTGTTTTTGGCCCTCACCAAAGCTCCCTAGATTTAGGTTCAGAGGTTGCTACTTCCTTTGCTATAAAGCATAAATCCTCACCTCTAGGCATTTCCATGATCTTGGTTATCAAATTTAAGCCCTAAATTTCTAATAAAAAAAACCATAGATAATTTTGGGATGCTTTCTAGGCTTCCTAGTATCATAAGCATCCATACTTATCTTTTGATAATAACCCCCTCCTCTTGATCAATCCCACTTGATCTTCTAAAAATAAACCAATTGATTGTTAGACCTATCTTTGAAATTTTTGGAGACAACGATCATTTACCTTAATCGAGAGTATTCTAAGAATCTTCTTAGATGTAATTAACTATGGGGCTTGCCTCATAGGAACTTAACAAAATTTAAAATAAACCTCGCTTTACTTTTCCATGTAAAGTAGGGGAAGAATCTGGTACATCAAAGACCCATAAGGAGTCCTTATTAAGTGATTAGGTCCATTGTAGTGGTGACTTCTATCTTTGAGATAGTACACCTCCTCAATGTCATACTCGATCAATGCATCGATCACGTCACCCAAAAAGAATATCTATCATCTACCATTAGTGAATGGAGATAATATATATATATATTTTTTTTTATATATATATATATATATATATATATATATATATATAAATTTTCACCATAAATTTTTCTGGCGACTCTGCTGGGGATGGTTCCTCTCTCCATCTTTGGTAAATGATCATTATCTCTAAGTATCGATAGTGGGTTTGTATTTTATATGAATCCAGACTATCTTCTTTTCATTGGCACTTAGTTTTTTTTTTCATCCTTAAGCTAAGCTAGCCAACATCCTTTAGGTTTTAGGACCTCACTCGTGTAGGTCTTAAAATCCATATTGGGTTCCCCAATAGGTGAAAATAAAAATTCAATAACTAAAAGACTTCCTTCTTACCATTTCTATGGTAAGGAAAGGTTCATTCCAAAAACAAAGGAAAGAAAAATAAATCCTTTATGAAAACATTAATTTCCAAATAGCACTTTTTCAAAATGCACATAATAAAATGTTTGCACAAAAATCACCCTCATCTAACAATCTTCATGATTATATATGTTGATCATTTAAGAAAATAAAATCAACAATCAAATTTTTTCAAAAAAAAAAAAGCACAAATGAACATCTTCATCTTTGTTGAATAAAATTCATTTTCAAAACAAATGAACAATCATTTTCAAAAGAAAATCAACAACATCTCTTTTCAAAATTAAAATTCCAACAATCATATTTTCAAAAGCACAAATGAACTTCATTCAATTTCATTTGAAGACTTCATTTTCAAAAATAAAATCCAACAATCATATTTTCAAAAGCATAAATGAATAATCAATTCATTTTGATGAAGATCTCATCTCAAAAATAAAACCCATGAATGAAGATTTCATTTTCAAAAATCAACAATCATTTTCAAAATCAATATCAACAATCATATTTTCAAAAATTATAAATGAACATCCTCATTCAATTTATTGAATGAAGATTTCATTTTCAAAACAAAATCAATAACCATCTGTTCAAAAATGAAACACATTTGAATCTTTCATTTAGCATGGCCAAATTTGCTAAGTGAAGATCCAATTTTTAAAATCAAGAAAATTAAAATAACATTTGGATCTTTCATCTACCATATCAAATTTGCAAAGTGAAGATTCACTTTTCAAAATAAAAAATTCAAACAACATTTGGATCTTTCATTTAGCATACCCAAATTTGCTAACTGAAGAACTAGTTTTCAAAATAAAAAATGCAAACAATATTTGGATCTTTCATTTAGCATACTCAAATTTGCTAAGTGAGAATCCACTTTTCAAAATAAAAAAAATAATAATTCATACAACATTTGGATCTCTCATTTAGCATACCCAAATTTGGTAAGTGAAGATCCACTTTTCAAAATCAAAATCAACAACATTTGGATCTCATTTAGCATACCCAAATTTGCTAAGTGAAGATCACTCTAAATCAAAATTGAAACACATTTGGATCTTTCCTTAGCATACCCAAATTTGCTAAGAAGATCCACTTTTCAAAATCAAAAACAAAAACATTTGGATCTTTCATTTAGCATACCAAATTTGCTAAGTGAAGATCCTCTTTTCAAAATCAAAATCAAAAAAAAAAAAACACATTTGGATTTCTTAGCATACCTAATTTTAAGAATCCTCTTTTCAAAATCAAAAAAATAAAACACATTTTGGATTTTCTTAACATATCTAAATTTGCTAAGAATCCTCTTTCAAAATCATCAAAAAATACACATGGATCCTTTTACTACCTAAATTTCTAAGTAAAGATCCTCTTTTAAAAAATAACAAAACATTTGGATTCTTCATTTAGCATACCCAAATTTGCTAAAATAAAGATTACATTTTTAAATCCAAACATGATTCACAAACAAGCAAAAGAAGAAAATTATTTTCAAACACCTCACTTAGCACACTTAAATTTGCTAAGTGAGTAAATTCAAAATCACAAATCAAAATAATCAATTGACCCTTTACTTTAACATACTCAAATTTGTTAAATAAAGGGTCCTCAAACTCAAAAATCAAAATCAAATATGAACCTATGGAAGCATCAATCTCTTCAAAATATTTGAACCCATTTTAACATACACAAATTTGTTAAAAATGGATTCTACATTCAAAATCTCCTTTCCAATCAATTCAAAATCTCTCTTCTAAATTCATTTGAGCCCCTTAACACTTTCAAGTTGTTGAGTGTGGGTTCAAATTCTAAATCAAAATTCAAAATCAACAAAGCGAAAATTCAAACTTATTTTTTAACATTGACTTTTAAATTGACTTTGATCACTTTTGATTAGTTAGTTCAATGGCAGAAATGTCTCTTCACATTTTCTCATGGGATGGATTTGGCCTTGGATGAGCCAATTCCATGATCTATGCCCACCTCATCCACTTTGGTAGGCTTTGAGCATTACATGTGAGGACCACCCTCGACCATCAAGAGCGTGGTGGCCAGGCGATCATCGGGTTGAGTTACCATCGATTCAAGATTCCCTCGCGAAGAAAGGTTGTGGCGGTTCCGTAGCGGTGCAGTGCGTTCCCATTATTCCCTTGTTCCCAATGGGGCTACTCATTGGCACCTTCAAGGGAAGGCTCCTGATTCGAGTTGTCTCTCTGCCTTGAGATTGGGTCTAGTTCCCACACTACCGACCTGCATGGCTGACAGAAATAAGAACCATGGTCATGCATCACACTCACATAGTGGGGAGTTGGAGGCACTCTCAGCTAGTGGAGGGTCACCTGGGGTAGTGTCTCCTCTCATTCTGAGGATAGGTTTACCCCTCTCCGATTGATAGAGAATGTTTAGGAACTTCACCTCCTCAATTCAATTTTAAACTCCTACTAGTGAGAGGAGGAGGTGGTATGCCTTGAGGTGAGTTCTTTCGAGTAAGAGGGAGCACATGAGCGATCAAAGTCTAGCTTAATTTGATGAGATCAGTTATTCCCCGACATGGGGTAGGGAGAGGGGCGGGGAGGCTCATACATGGTTCATGTTACCCGGAGGTACAAATGGCAAGATCCTCACACTTGTGGACTTTCCCGATCGGCATGCTACCCACATCAATCACATACCGACAAAGATCTTATGGGGACTACCATCATAGAGAGGAGCTCCTATAGAGTTGGTGGTGCCTCCACTCTACCCATCACCATCATCTCCATACATGTTCCAAAGATTCTACCATTCCAAGAAAGGCCATGAAGGTCCCGTGGGAGAGAACCCCATTGGTGATCCGCTATGGCCAAGAGATCCCATTCCATCTACACCACCCATGGTGAGAAAGCTCTCCGCCGACCTTCTACTTATGGTGGGGAAGGAATCTGGAGTATCGTAGTCATCCCATCACCACCACCACTCAAGAGTGGAGATAGAGAGGGAGGGAGGAGGCCATCCCCATGGCCATAGATCCTCCTAGAGTACTACTCCATCCGATCTGATGAGCATCTTTCTTAGTGAGCATAACCTCATTTAGCTCTCAGAAGAGTGAGGTATGTCTATCATTCATGATGATCCTACCGGCCCACTGATCTTTTGTACGCTTGACATCTCTAGATGATATTGTGGCACAATATCTAGTGGGGAAGAAGGGAACTTAGGATATTCCTGGTCTGATCTAGAGGATGAAAAGGTCAATTTTGATCTTAATGGGGATGATCTATTAGAGGATTCAATGGGAGTACACATGGTAGACTGTGGGTTCTCTCATGTGAGTAGACTTTGGAAGGTGATGTCGATGGAAGACAACCTACTCACCCAACACCTCCACAATTAAAGTAAAAGATGAACAAATAGATAGGATGGGGAAGAGCGAGGATTTGCTAAAGTAGTGCACTTCAAAACCAAGCCCCAGTTCATCCTACTATAAACTAGTAATGAGAGGTGCATGTCTTGGATCCAGCCAAGACTTTACCTCCAGTGGAGCAAGGCAATACCAGCTTGTATAGGAAGGTAGTGGATAATACCTCCATATAAGAAAAGATATCATCATGGTTGAGCAAGTGAGAGAAGCATTGGCTCAAGCCCAGGAGGATCATCGACCAAAGGGTAGACCTACCCGAGGAATTTGATGTCATCCAATATCCTAAGGCGCACATAATGCAGCCGCTTGTTGCAACGTGGTGGCAAGTGATGCTTTATTCTTCCATCTTTTATTAGTTTTGCATAGCTACAGAACTTCCCAATAGTTCAAGAAGACTTTTGCGAGTTGGAGCAACTCTTCATTAAGAGGTTTGTGAGCTCAAAGAGGGTGGTTGTAGGTATCTCATGGCTCAACAACACCATGGTGAGTCCCTCATTGATTATATTCTCGATGGCATAATTTGAGTATGAAATGCAAACCACAAATGTTAATAACATGCCATTGAGATTTTGCTTAAGAATATCCATGGTCATTTGCCTTCATGCAAAGGTTTCACCATCAAAATATTTGAGAAGCTAATCAACAAGGCTAGCTTACAAGGAGAAGCCAAATACTTTTTAGATCAATCACCAAAGCCACAAAAGTTATGAGAAGAAAAGTGAAGTGACAGTAGATAAAGGGGAAATAGCAAGCTGAGAGAGTATGAGAGACTCTCCATAGCCACACTTCCACCTCTCTACCACCACAGGCCATCCTACTACCACCATAGCCTCCATGGCTTATGCCTCCTCTATCCATAACAACAATGGTACGCATACCCCCGCTAGGTAGCTATGGCCCACCTACTCTTATGGATAAACTAAACAAACCATATTCATTTAAAAAGGAGGTAATGAGGATGATCTTTATGAATATCTTAAAGAAACCTGATTTCCAACTACTCGAACCTAGGCCAAAGGAAGTGGGCAAGAGCAATGATCCTAACTTTTGCCCCTACCACCGCATGCTAGGTCATGTTTTGGAGGATTATTTTACATTCAAGGACTGGCTTGAACATAGCTTCAAGATCGATGCTATAGTTATCCCGAAGAAATACCTTGTGGAAAAACCATCCGCCCATTAGGTAATCCTTGGGGATACCTACGATCCTTCCAAAACCAAAGAAGGTTGGGATATCTTTATCTCAAAACCTCTAAGAAGATTGTCCAAAATCAAGAAACTTTCCTTGTGCAGGCTCAACCTCCAACATCAAGGAAGGTTTGCAAGTTGTCCAGACAACTCGAAAGGTGAGCTCAAGAAGAGTAGCCATGCTGCCCATAGCAACAAACCACCCATCGAGTCCAATCCTCCCATAGTTATACTACTACATGAGCACCTCTACTTCAGCTAGCTCTTCTAGTAGACATCTTGTATCAATGGATGAGGCATCAAATCCTCACCCCACTTACTTTACTTGATATGTACCTCCTTCAAAATCCAAGAAATCAAGGAATAAAGCTAGTTTGAATTATCATGGGTTGTCTAAATCTACTCCCAATGAAAACTCTTTAAGTCTAAACAACAATTATAACAATTTTGATCTTCCTCTTTCTAATTCGAGTTGACTTTTCTCTCAATACTATGGGTTCACCTCGAGATAGACTTGGAATCATCCTGAGGGTCCCATAGGAGAAGTAGGTGAGCCCACGTGTAGAACCTCCCACTAACGCCACAAGAGATCACCAAGTCAACCTCCAGTAGTGGGTTCTACCTCCTAGGCACCTCAAGATAGAGGGAAACAAGTCATTGTTTAGATGATCAAGTGATGCTCCACCTTGGATATGCTTGTGGAGGATCCTGACTAATTAATGTCTCTCACCTAAGAAAGTTGCCATCTAAGCTAAGCATATATGATGCCCTTATCTTATCCAAAGAGATGAGGAATCATTAATCAAGGCTCTTCTCTTGAGAGATATGCTTAGCTCACTAATGAGAAGGCACATTATTCTGAGAAGTGGAATCACTTCATGATGAAGACCTTCTTCTGGGGACATGGAGCACAACCGCCCCCTACATTACAAAGGGGACATGTAGATTCACTTTCGTGGAGTTCTATTGATCCAGTGCATCTGAAACATTATGAGTCTAAAGACCCTTGCCTATTTGAGGATTGACATCTCCACACTCTAAGGAGATCAGATGATGTTGAGAGGATTCAATGAACAAGGCGAGAGGGCTTTAGGTTCCATAGTGTTACCTTTGGAGATAGGTGAATGGAAGACTAAAGCCAAGTTTTATATCATTGATTCAAATACTTTATTCATTGCTTTGCATGGTAGGCCTTAGATACATCAGAATAAGATGATTCCATCTTCCCTCCATCAGTGCATCAAGTTCTGGAAGGATGGGATTAAGTACTATGTCCAAGGAGATGAAAAGTCATTCTCAGTCAGAGAGGTTGAGATATATGAGGATGCAACCTACTATCTTCTCAAAACACCTTTTTCATGAACTTGGTCAAAATTCAAATTCAAATGCAAAAGAAAAGAAGAAAAAAGAAAAAAGAAAGAAAAGAAAAAGAAAAATGAAAATCCAAGTGAATAGAAAGGAAATTGAAGAAGAAGTAGAGCCACATATCACATTCCACCCACAGTTCATTCCATCATATGGACATGTGGTAGATGACTCCTCCACAGAGGTAGAGGCGTGAGGTGGAAGACCCCTTGGCACATCGCCCAACGGGTTATGTTCCATCATAGAGTACCCTACTATTCACATAGACTTGGAATCCACTCGAGGATGAGTCTAATGTGATTAGCATACCAACCCCTCTCAAGGTTTCATTGAGGTGACACTCAAATGACAAAATGAAGACGCCTCCACAAAGCATGAATGTATTCAATCATTGTATGTGAAACTATCAGGCGTTGGGAACCTTAGCTCTAACCTCACTTTCATCTCAAAAGTTGAAGGTTTAGTAGTTAAGGAAGCCCCTAAGTCTTCCATTGATGTGTCAAAGAGATTCTATTGGGATCATCATCCTCAAGTCCAAGTTGATGTAGAACCAAGGATAATTCATATAAAGAATTAATGGAATTCCTTTTGATTGGTACCTGTTCTTACATGGTCTAAGCACGTCAAAGTACTTTGAAAGCTATGGAACAATAAAGGATGCACAATCAAGATTAGACTAGATGGTACAAGGTCATGAATGATGACACGCTTGTCACCAATCATCTAGTCGATAGGTTCTTCTCAAACCACACTAACTCTTATGAGGATGTGTGTTTAGAAACTTTAGATGATCCAGATGATCTCCAAATCAAAGATGCACTACCAAAATTTGAAGAGGAGATCCATTCAATAATTGACAAGCTTAAAGAAATCAACCTCGATAGAAGAAAATCCATGCATGACATACATCGCTCATGAAGAAGAAACCAATGACTTAGTTAGCTATTGATTGAGTTTAAGGACTACTATGGAGTTATGAAGAGATGCCCCATTATCTCGATGTAGTACCACAAACTAGCAATAGATCCTGCCAACCCTATCAAGCAAGCTCCTAGATGCAATTAGAAATCAAATAACATGTCATTTCAAGTCAAGAAATTGATCGATGTTGGTTTCATCGGGAAGAAAAATACCTACCGTTAGCTGTCATCCTAAGAAGAAGAATGGCCAAATTCACATATATCGATTTCGGGGACTTAAATAAGGCATGTCCTAAGGATGAGTTTTCTCCTATACTAAAAATTAACATCGCTCATCTCATGCAAGATTTCTCCTTCATGGATGGGTCATCTGCTACAACCAAATCAAGATGGCCCCAGGATGAAAGAAATACTTTTGAACCCCGATCAAATCTATTATTATAAGGTCATGTTTTCCCTTAAAATGTTGGTGCTACATACCAATGCCATGACTCAAATCTTTATCAAACTCATCCATCATCGTGAGTTTTATTGATGATCTAGTAGTCAAGTAGAGAAAAGGAAGACCATCTCTCTTGACTTGAGAGTAGTTTTCAAATGGTTAAGATAATCTCAAAATGAATCCCTAAAAGTGTGCATTTGAGTAGCGGAAAATTTTTGTTTATTACATCGGGAATAGAAATAGATCCAGAAAAGATCAAAGCTATCTTAGAAATGCCACCTAAAAGTTTAACTCAACTCATCTTTCCAAGGATGGTTGGTATCTAAGATGCTTTATTTCCAACCTATCGGAGATGCAAGCCATTTTAACTCACTGTCAAAAGGATGCCAAGTTCAAGGGGATGATAAGTGCCATGCCTTTTGAAGATATCAAGATGAAGTTAAGCCGCCCTATCCCAAGCCACTCATCCTCTACATTGATGACTCCCTTGGTGCTTTGTTGCCAATGATGAAAAGAGTGCTCTACTACCGCCATCATCCGATTCCCTGAAGTGAACTACCACCTATTGAGAAATATTGCCTTTTTGATCTTTGCATCCCAAAAGCTATGGCATATGCTTTCATAAGGTGAACTTGATTTCTGAACCAATCCACTGCAGTATCTCATGACATGACAACCACTATCTGATTTACATGGTCCATGATTCTCATAGTTTGATATCACATTCACCTCCAGTAAAAGGACAAGCACAGGATTTCTTAGACACCCACTTCCTCTGATTCTCTAGTGATGATCTCCCGATGAACAAATCATGAACTTAGGGAGGTTGACAACCATGATGGAGATGTATTTTGATGGTGTGTTTCCTTTCATAAAGAAGCACCCTAGAAAGGGTAAATAGTTCTTTAACAGACACCATGTGATGAGATTCTCATACTATCTTTCCAATCCTGCACCAACAATGAAGTATGAGGTTTTGACACAAGTTAGCCAGTTACAGGTGTGTCAAGAGCATCATCATCTTTGATCAATCAACCGACATCCTATCCCACAAGGTTCTCAAACCCAAGCTTCATCATTACCAAGTATACCATGAAGTTGGGCCCAAATCCTAAGTCACCATCTACAAGGTTCCCCAGGAGAACATAGAATGTGATGCTTTGAAAACTTGCCAAAGAATTGGCTGAAGATGAGTCCATTCCAATAATGGTCCAAAAAGACAAGTTCTATCCCTTGTGATCGAACTCATTTTTCTCTTGAAGGGAGGTTAGTGCCAATAGAAGTTGGAGGCAACTATTCGTAGATTACTTGAACACTAGCAAACTACCTCAAGAGAAATCACAAGCCCATCAAGTGAAACAAAGAGCTCTCTCCTATGCTCTCACGGATGGCACCTTGTATCAACGGTCTTTCGATCAAATGTGGTTATATTTTTTAGACAAACACGAAGCCCATAGGATTGTGACTGAGATACATTCAGTTTTATATGGAGCGCATCAATCTGGTCTAAAGATGAAAGTAAAGATCAAGAAACTAGGATACTACTTACTTTCGATGATTACAGACTGCATAGATGTTGCTAGAAGATGCCATCAATGCCAGGTACACAGCATGGTCCTACATCAACCACCCAACATTCTACATCCTACTTTGTATTCATGGCCATTTGAGTGTTGGGGTACCACATTGTGATCCTCCTTCTTCTAAATCGATTCATCTTAGCCACCGACTACTTTTCTAAGTGAGGCAATCCCACTCAAATAGGTCACTTCACATATGCTTGATTTTAGAACCATATCATATATAGGTTTGGGGTACCTTGATGAATTATATTTTATAATGGTGTTGCATTCAAAAGTACCAAGATCATCAGCTTTGCCATAAGACACGATATAGATTGGAGATACTCTACCATCTACTACCCTAGAGAAAATGGCCTAACATAAGTATTCAATAAAACTCTTATCCATATATTAAAGAAGACACTTGACGATAATAAGTGGCGTGGCATGGAATGGCGGTTGGTTGAAGCCTTATGGGCATACGCCACATCTGAGAACTCCAAATCAATCCCCATTCTCCTTAGTGTATGGAAGCATTCTACCTTTAGAAGTTCAACTCCCATCACTAAGGATAGCATTGGGTAGCAAGATCACTACAGAGAAAAATGCAAAGTTACGGATAGAAGAGCTCGAAGGATTGGAGGAGAGACTTATACGGGCATGCTAGAACCTCGAGTTATATAAGGCCAAAATGATTCAAGCTCACAACAAGTTGGTCTGCCCTAGGGCTTTTCAAGTAGGAGAAATTGTACTAGTCATAAGGAGACCAATTATTGCCCATCGAAAGATGGGAGGCAAGTTTGAACCCACTAGGGAAGGCCCCTATGTTATAGAGAAGGCATACCAATGAGGATCTTCTCTGCTCTTTGATTAGAAAGGGGAACAGCCAATGCTTCAAATTAATGGGCTCTTTTTGAAGAAATATTATCCATACAACATGTTTGAAAACAATTATCAACAAAAGAACAAATTTTCATTCTGATTCTTTAAAAATCTTCTCTTCATTCGAAGTGTTATCTGCTTGTCTTATGAATCCATCATGATGTGTTTGAGATAGGTGTAAGAGAACCTAAAAGGCAACCTATCCCTGTTTCATAATACAAACATAATCAAACACATTCTTTGGCGCTACTAGAATAGGGTGAGAGAACCTAAGAGTGAGTAGATCATTTCTATTAGTTCTTATGATCGTTCGATGTTGTTGATGCTCTCAACACCAATACGTGCAGTGTACCTTGTCAATCTCACCATATCTATTGGGCGCCCTTTGTTGACCTCATTTTTAGAATAAGCTCTCAACCCCTCCATCTTATACATAAGACTCTTCTTAGACACTAAGAGTTCCTTAGTCTTAAGACACTTCTAGTGATTAGGTAAATACTCAACCTAACCCTGGAGACTTAGAAGAGTTAGCCATAGGAGTAGGTTATGCCTTAGGGGAGTTAGGAAAATTGGCCTACCCTATAGCTTGAACCAAATCCTTTCTTCCTTCTTTCAAGTCAAACTCCAAATTCAAATCAAACTCCAAACTCAAATCAACTTCAACACCAAAAAAAAATCTTAAATCAATTCCAATGGATTTTCTTAAATCTTGAATCAATTCCAAATGATTGAAACCCATGATTGAATTTCAAGTTCAAAAATCTTTCCTAAGTCACTTTGATTCCATTTCATGAACTTAGCTCAAATCAAATCGAAATCAATTCAAATTCAAGAAATTTTCTCATAACCCATTTATATTCTCATTTATATTCATAAATATAAATGAAATATAAATTCAAATAACCAAAACTAAATCTAAAACTCAATTCCAAGTTCAAAAATCTTTCTTAAGTCACTTTGATTCCATCTTATGGACTTAGCCAAATCAAATTCAAATTAAGCCAAGCCATTGATTTTTCTTTATGATTCAATCAATCCTTCAATCATGAAACCAAATATAAACACAAACTTCAATCATCAAATCAAAACCAACTTCAAAATTCAAACCCAAATTTAATCAAAATTCAGCCTAAGCCTTTCAAGTCAAATTCTTGAACCTAGCCAAATCAACTCAAATATAGCCAAACACTTGATTTTTCTTCATGATTCAACCAATCTTTCAATCATGAAACCAAATATAAACACAAACTTCAATCATCAAACAAAAACTAAATTCAAAAAATCAAACCCATATTCATCCTTTAAACTTTAAATTGTCAAAATAGTGTGACTTTGACTTAAAAATAGATTTATATTTCAATCATAAGTCCATATGTGATTCAACCAACTTGATTCAAGCCTTGATCAAGTTGAATTGGGCTCCACCCAAAACTTGACCCAAAGTGACCTAAGTATCCTTTTGAGCCAAATTAATCACCCAAATTAGATTGAACTAAGTAAATCTAAGCCTCACATTGTGAGCAACAATCATCATGAGATGATCAATCACTCAACTTGGGTCAAACCAAGTCAAACTTAAGGGTTGACCAAGTCAACACTTAGCCAAAATGAAACCTAAACTAGCCAAAATCTACCATAGGCCAAATTGATTGAAACCATTGATCAAAATCAATTCATGATCAATGTTTGAACTTGACCAAGTCATCATTTGAGCCTAACCTAGCCCAATTGGCCACTTGACCCAAGTTGACCCAACTTGACCTAAAAAGATAAAATATGTCAAATCTTGATCTAAGCCAAATTGATTGCAACCAATGGGTCATATTCATTCTAAATCACTTGTTGAACTTGACCAAAGCCTCAATTGGCCAACTAGACCTAACCAATTGATAATGAACTTGACCTATCAAATTGAGCCAAAATCAACTCAAATCAAAATTGATTGAAACCAAAGCTTGCAACATATTTCAAATAACCAACCAAACCTAAACCAACCCATGACTTAGCCCAATTGGATCAAATGGGTCAAATTGGTCAACTTGACCCATTTGACCTAAATGAAATCAAATGAACCAAAACCAAATATAAATCAAATCGAACCAAACTAATGATGTCAACACATTTCAAATAGTCATATGAACTTGACCCAACCCTTGGTTTGAGCTAAGTTGACCCATTTTGACCTAAATGGGTCAACTTGAGCCAAATGACATCAAATCAACTCCAAATTCATTGAAATTTGGCCCAACCTAATTTCAAACTATTCTAAATCTGGCTAAAGTGAAATCAAAGCAAAATGACCATTTTATCCCTAGGTCAAGAGGTAACCTATGGCCAATTCCACTTAAAATTTGTTCATATCCTTTTCATGACCACTTGGTACCCTCTTAGTGGACACTAGTGGGTGTGGTGCACATGAGCCAATGGGTTTGGGTTAGCCAAACCCAACCCTAGGCCAAAATTGACCACCCCACTAAAAATTAGCACATGGAAATCACTTCTCCACCTCATTTAGCACATGGGAGCTTCACCACTCCACTCCAAACCCAAAATCAAATCACATGCCACTAAAAATGACCTAACTAAATCACTTAATTGGTATAATTTGATCAAAATGGCAAAGCCGTGCTCAGTCGTCTGATCCTTCTTCAGCCCATTGGGATTTCTCCATTTGATTTCTTTAAGCCGAAAATAGGGGAGCTTAAGGAATTTTCCAACTCATCCAATACCCAAATTCAATCCAATTACCCTTGCAAGCACCCTTAGAGGACCCAATCGAATTGATCCAAAGCTTCTTCCAAGCTCCCAAGGCATGGGAGGGGGGAGCTAGACCAAAGTCGCAAGCCTAGGAGGAGGAGTTTGGTCAATTGAGCAATCCACTTCATCCCAAAGCTTGAAACCTTCAACATAGCTTTTTCTCCACTAGACAAAGCTACCTCGATGGTTAGGAGCACCGATGATAGCCTCCGATGAGGTATGGATGAAAACTAAGCTTAGGTGTAGGATTCCTTAGTCCTTTGTGAAAGAAAGTTTCATCTCATTACAAAATGGTTGTTAGATCTTCTTGTGCTTGCTCTTAGATGGTGTGTGATTAATCTTAGTTCACTCCGAGCTCAATCAAGCTCGAATCAAGCCCAAAGGGATGGGCAGTTGTCCTCTCCTGTAAGCGAGCTCATAGACGAATCATGGACCATCCATCCCACATATTTTGGATGGACTGTCCTGATTAATCTGATTAGATCCCACATTTTAATCCCCTCTGATCCACGGGTTTAATCACCATCGATCGGTGATCCAAAAAAGAAACTATGTAATCACATGAGACACTTTATTTAACTACTTAAATAGCGAATCTTATCGTGTGAGCTGGAAAGTGCACGTGGGGTCCACGGACGCCAAGGATTAACTATATCATTAAGGATTTAATTAAGCTTTAATCACAAAATTTTTTAAAAAAACATAATTAAATATAGAAAAATCAAAAAATACATACTTAAATGCATTTTGAAGATATTTCAAAGGGGAATAAAATAAAATTAAGTTTAACTGATTTTGAATAGTAAATTTTCTGTAATTTGGGTTTTATTGGGAATGTAATTATGTTAATTACTCCTTGATTATTTTATTGATTAATTCCAAACATCTTAGGTATGTTTAGCGGGATGATTTCTACGTCCCCTAATTTTCTTGGAATTTATTAATGGTTTAATTAGGAGAATTTCTTGATTCACTTACTCTCTTAATTAATTAAATGTTTAATTAACCTGTTAAATAGTGATAAATTAATTAATTAAGTTTGCTAATTATCTTAGAATAGTGAATGGACTTAGGGAATGAGATTAGGAGCCCTCTCCCAAATTTTTTCCCCTAAGTTTATTTCATTTGGATAAAAATCTAATTAAGGTGCAAATTAATTAAATAGTTTAAATCACTTTCTTAAATGGCTTAATTAATCAAAATTTTAAAATCAAATCAACTTGAACTTAATCAATTCCTTCTTGGGTAGATTGCTTAGGTGTTCAATAACCTAAATAGCTTAAGGAAATCATATCTAACGTATATGTGTGGGAAGGGTTATGAAAGTACTTAAATTAAACCCTTTAGCTTAATTAATCATTAATTATTTGTCAAATGCATTAGATCCCTTTCTTTCTTAGGTGCATTACTGATTTAAATTCCTTGTAGTTTTATGTCATACATTGGCTCATAATTATTTGGTTAAATATGTTAAAGTGGTTTAGGTAAGGGAGAATTAATTGACTTAATGTACACCGTAACCTAAACAAAAATATATAATCAATTTAATGATTCTAAAGTTAAACTAAAATAGTATACACATGTGGGAGATGGGTTAGGACCAGCAAACTCTTTTTACATTCCTTAAATTCAAATCAAACTCAAAACAAAAATTAAAATTTCCTTAAACCAACTTTGATTCACTTTAAATAATCTTATTCCATAAGATTGTCTTTAAGAATTAATTAGAGTGAGTGATGTTACATGCTTACATCACTTTTTTTCCTAGCATGCTAAATGTGCATGTCATATGAAAATCATGCATTCATATCTTTTGAAAAATAAATTAAAATGAAATATTTCCTTTATGTCAAATTGCATATTTTGGCTAAAGTAAGAATATGAATGGCTATTATCTCTACTAAATCAAAAACTATTTTCAAAACTTAGAAATCAAACATTATAAATGAAAAGTATGCTAATTATAAGTACTTATAAACTTGCATATGAATAGCATAAGATGTGTTATCTGATTTTCCTTCTCTTAATATAGGTTTGTATAGGATTTGCAAAGTATATAGTCCATTTGAAATGGACATAACACTTGCTTAAATCCATTCCTATATGCTCCTATGTCATGACTTAAGAAGGAACTCCACATCAAACATGTAAACTAAATAATCAAACCATAATCAAACAAATACGAATCTTTTGCATAATTCCTCTTTCCATGTATTTTTTTTTTTTTGTACATGCACATGTATTTAAGAAAAGTGGTATATTAATCTAGACACCATGGGGTTTCGAGGCTTTAAGTAGCCCCAATTAGGTCTTGCACCTTACACCCCTGGTGTAGGAAAAAATGACGTCGTACTCACTTATGTCTTTCATACTTGTAAATGTGCATATGAAAATGGATAAGAGAATCTCTCCTTTTCTACTCAACCAAATCATGCATCATGAAGCATCCAAATTTTCTTGAGTAACATCACTTAGCATTAATCATGAAGGTGTGCTAAATATTTGCATTTATATGTAAAGATATGCTTAGGATCCATCCATATGCATGTTACACATATTGGAAAGAAATAAAGTGTTGTGTATTTTGTAATGGTAATTCATTTTTCTTAATCTTAAAATGCCTTTCTCTTTGAATATGTTTGTTTAGGGAAAATATAAACTTAGGATTAATTAAAACACATAATAAAATATTCACTAAACCAAAGACATTAATGAATCTACCTTAGAAATTACTTAACGTAGGGTGGAAAGAGAAGTTCTTTTCTCTTTCGCTCTCTTTACAACACTTAGTCATTAAGTGCAGGTTCATTCAAACCAAATCAAATCATGAAATAAAACTTAACCAAATCAACTAAACCATTTAAATGAAACCATCCTCTAAGTCAAACATTTTCATTGTTATAAAATCTAAACCTTAAAGCCTAACTAAGCATACCACACAAACCTTATAAGGCAAACACATTAGGCTAAGTCACAATTTCTAGTCCTATGTTAGGGTGGTGCATGGTTTGATGTTTGATTTTGTTTTATGTTGTGATGTTTTAATCTATATGTTAGGGTGTATGTGCGTAGATTGAATGATAGTATGATCTTAGTCAAATTTTTGTCTTCTGCAGGAGATTGTGCTTAAGGGGAGCAGTAATAAAAATATAACTACTTTTGTTGTACAAGTTGCCTCTACCCCTAAGCATAATCCAAAGTAGGCCAAGTGGACTTGGTTACCCATGTGTGGGGTGCTACGTCCAATATACATACTTAGGATTATTTGATTTTGTTTAGCAAATCTCTATTTTGCAAGTTCTAGTTAGATTTACTTTTTTCCATTTTCATATAATTTTGCAATTAGGATTTGGAATAATTATTATTAGGGATTAGGATGAACATTGGTCATAAGACTATGTCTTATGTACCATGTGAAGCATTTGGAGCAACCACATTTCAACCAACCAAAAAAAGAAAGAAGAAATGAAGAATGAAGAATGAAGACCCCCATAACATGAATTCCTCCTTGATTGTAATTAATTCATTTGTAATGTAAGTAAGGGGTATATTAGCTTTTTTTTCAGTTTGTGGAGCCACAAATGGCCTCTTATTCTTTTGTGCTAGCTTTCTAAATTGATTAATGTTTGTTTAGCTTGTGCATTAAGATGACATATTTTTCTAGTTTCTTCCTTGCTTTGATGTGTGGCTTGGATGATGATTAGGCTCTTAGGAAAATAAATTTTTTATCTAACTAATCAATTCAAACTAAAAATAAATAACTCATAACCTCACCTAAAGCCTAGGTTATAAATAAGATAAAAGATTTAGCAACCCCTTAGCTGGATGTTATATGTTTTCACTTCATGCATAAAAAGCATCTTGTTTCACTCTTATTTTGGAGGGCTTCCACTTTTCCAAAACTAGAACCTTTGAGGAGATAGTGAAAACACACCTCCTTTTCTTGATTTTGGCCCATAATCTAATTTCTCATGCATTAGGCATATGAATCCTAAAGCCTGTGTCAAATTGATTGTCCAAAATTAAAATAAAATATAACAAAAATTTGCATTAAATTTAAGTCATTAATCATGCCCTACATGATTAAGTATCTTAAGGAGTGTGTTTAAGGACTTAGTCTCTTTCTAAATAAACAACAGCTTAGCTATCTTACAAAAGCGTATGACTTGCCTACATGTATTTAAAATCATAGGAGGAGTTAGTTACCCATGCGGTTGTATGTCCAACAGTTTGGCGGTTTACCCTCTTGTGGAGGTAAACCAAATACCCATTTTCTTCTTAGATTTAGGTTATGCTTTAGCCCTCGCCAAAGCTCCCTAAATTTAGGTTCAGAGGTTACTACTTCCCTTTGCGGGTTATAAGTAGAAATCCTCACATCTTAGGAATTTCCATGATCTCGTGTTATGGAATTGTAAGCCCTAGATTTTTAATAAAAATTTAACTCAAATAAATAAATCTCCTCAATTTCAAAAATATAAAGTCCAAACATAAGATAGTTTGGGATGCTTACTAGGCATCCTAGTATCATAAGCATCCCCTCCTTATCTTCCTTTGGCTTCGATAATAAGTCCCTCCTCTTGATCAATCCCAATTGATCTTCTAAAATTGAACCAATTGATTGACAATCCTATCTTTAAAATCTTCAAAAATAATGATCATTTTCCTTAATTGAGAGTATTCTAAGGAATCATGTTCCTTAGGATGTAATTAACTATGGGGGCTTGCCTCTATAGGGAACTTAATGAACCCAGTTTGAAATAAACCCTACTTTGCTTTTCCATGTAAAGTAGGCGAAGAATCTTTGGTACATACGAGGACTCATAGTCCTTAGGAATCCTTATTGAGGTAATTATGTCCATTATAGGGTGGTGACTTCTATTTTTCGAGATAGAACACATCTCCTCAATGTCATACCGGATCACCCTAATAAGAGCATCTGCGGATCTACGTGGTGTCCCAACAAAGGCGTATATTTCTATTTTCATTTACTCCTTTTTTTTCAAAGGGATTAGATGAAGGCTAAGATATATATATATATATATATATATATATATATATATATATATATATATATATATATATATATATATAATTGCACCACAAATGTGTTATCTAATAGTAATTCAATCATGTTAATCTTAAGATGCCTTTCATATTGAATAGAATTATTTAAGGTTCACCTAAACTTAGGATTAATAAAAATATTTATAAAGCAATTCACTAAAGAAAACTAATTCATAAAAACATGCTTTAGAAAATGGCTTAAGATAGCGATGAAGGAGGGTAATCCTCTTTCTTCTTTTTATAACACTTAGATGGTACGTGTAATAAAATGGAACCAAATAAAACATAAATTAAATTTACAAATCAAATAAACAACTTGAAGTGGAACCAACCTCTATGATTAAATAAAATTCTTCCATACTTAGAAAATAATAACTCTAATGCCTACTAGGATGTACCACAAAAATCCTTAGCACACACAATAGAATTAAGCCTCTACTTTTAGCCTTAAGTTAGGACAGTGTATGTGTGATGTATGTTTTATTTTGTGATGTAATATTTTAGAATGGATGTTAGGGTGTATGTTTCCTAGACTAGATATTAGGTCATTGTTAGCTTAATCATATTTTCTATTAGAGATTGTGTTTAAGGGGTTGCTTAAAAATTAATATAAATGTTTTGTTTACAGGCTGCTTAAGCCCCTAAGAATAATCTAAGTTAGGATAGGTGGGCTTGGTTACCCATATCCAGGGTGCTATGTCCAAATTATAAGGACAACTACTTAGGATTATATGTATGTTTAGCTAGCCTCTATTTTGCAGGTGTAGTTAGATTTACTTTTTCTATATAAATATAATTTTGGCAATAGGAAATAGGATTAGTGCTATGGGAGATTAGGATGTGCAGTGGCTAGAAGTCTTTGTCCAGGGGTGCCATGTGATGCATTTGGAGTGGATCAAATCAAGAAAATGAAGAAAGGATATAGAAGAATAAAGAAGTGAAGACCCCTATAGCATGTACTCATTTCTAATTGTAATTATCCTTTTATGTTATGGGATGTATAAGGTTGGAGCTCGGCTAACCATCTTTTCTCTTTTTCGAGGTGTATGACAGTACCCGGCCGCACTGGCCTTCTATTCTTTTGCATCAGTTTATAAAATTGTTTGATGTTATGTTTAAATTGTGTGCTGGGATTGCATGATTTTCATAGTTTCTTTATGTTTGATGCTTCAATATGTGGCCTGGATGTGGTAGGCTCTTAGGAAAAAATTAATTTTTCTATCAAGTTAACAACCCATAACCAAGTTTTAAAATAACTCCTAACCTCATCATAAAGCCTAGGATTTCAATAAGATAATTAGAATATTTAACAACCCTTTAGCTGTATGGTTGTATGTCTCACATCATCCATGCATATTCCTTCTTCCATGAATATGGGGGATCTCCATCCTTATACGATAAGGGAATGCTTGACCTGTGAAGGAATCTTTTATGTTGGAGAACACCCTCTTCTCACTGATTTAGCCAACAATCCATTTTATCATGCATTTAGGCAATAAAAATCCCATGCCTTTGTCCAAATGAGTGAGTCAAAATGAAATAAAATTTGAAGGGATTTTGCACTTGTAGATTAAGTCATATGTTCAGACCACTCATGCCCTAGTCTCTTAGGGAGTGGGTTTAATACTTTAGTCTCTTTCTAATTAAATGACAAAGCCTAGCCATCTTGCAATTATATAAGATTAACTACATGGATTTAAAATGTAGGATGTGTTAACTGGAAATCACTCTAGGTGGTTGTAAGTCCAGAAGTCAGATGAGTTTATCCTCACTTGTGGAGATAAACCCTTATGTCTACCTATCACTTAAATTTAAGTCATGCTTTAGCTCGTGCTAAAGCTCCATAGACTTAGGATTTGAGGTAGCTAGTTTCCTTTGGGCTACAAGCATAAATCTTTACCTCTTAGACATTTCCACAACCTTGAGTTGGTGGATTATAAGCCCTAGCAATCTAATAAAAATTCAACTCAAATAAATAAATATCTTCACTTTCAAATGTGTAAAGCCTCACCATAGGATAAATTGGAATGCTCAATAGGTTTCCTAGTATCATGAGCATTCCCTACTCCTCCCTTTGAAATCAAAAAATAAGTATTCCACTTGGTCTCTCCCACTTGATTTTCCAAATATAACCAATTTTGATCCAAAATTGAGATAATAATTGTCTACTTTAATCGAGAGTATTCTTAGGGAATTTTATTTATTAAGATGTAATTAACTATAGAGGCTTGCCTCTAGAGAGAACTAAAGAACCCAGCTTAATATAAATCTTGCTTTATTTTTTTATGTAAAGTAGGGGAAGAATCCCTGGCATATATGAAGATCCAGCATTCCTTTGGAGTCCTTAATATGTGATTAGTTCCATTGTAGGGTAATGTCTCTATCTTTTGAGATAGTACATCATAACTCAATATCATACCTAATCACTTAAATAAGTACCCCCTATGATCTGTGTGGTGTCCACCCCCACATCCAAAAATAAACACAACATGAATTTAAATAATACTAAATTAAATTCTAATCAAATCAGTCATGTACATAATTAACCAAGTTTTCAAGGATATTTAATAATCATTTGCCAAATCTAAATAGATAAGTAAGTTAACTTAAATGAGTGTTGATCAGTCATTAAATCTTCATTAAATTGAACATTTAAATTAAATAAACAATAAAATAAATTGATTATTTGAATCAAAAATATAATAAATTAGATACATTTTGAACCTTAATCAAATTAATCACTTAATCAAATTAAATAATAATAAAGTATATTAAAAATCAATTCAATTAAATATATGACTAGATTAAATTATTTGAATAAATTAAAGTAAAAATTGACTAACTTTTAATTAAGTAATCAAATTAAATAAGGAATTATTAGTTAGATACACTAATTAAATTCTAATTAATGCACTTATTTGGTGAAAATTTAATAAAAAAGATATAATCAAATAGCAATTAAGTATTAGATGAATAAATTATCAAATAATAAAAAATACTAATAAATTTTAACCTTAAGACACTTAGCTAATAACAAATTAAAAATTATTAAAATAATATTTAATCAGTTTAAACGTGCAAGTTGAATAATCAAATTTCCTTAAAATCTCTATTTGTAGAACTCAAAATAAAACCAATCGATATAGATAATGAAAATTATATAAACCTTTGAATCAAATTCAGTGAAAAGAGTTAATATTTAACAAATAAAATATACAATCATGAAATTCAAACTAACTAAAATCATTATCAATCAAACTTGAAGAATTTGATAAATCCCAAAAAATGAAACCATGGTGTTTTAATTTGGAGTCATAGGGACACCACGTAGATTTTACAGAGTACTTATTGAAGTGATTGAGTGCGACATTGAGATATGATGTACGACCTCAAAAAAAATAGAAACATTACCCTACAATGGACTTAATCACTTAATAAGGACTCCTAAGTCAGATGACTCTTAATATATACTAGAGATCTTTCCCCTAATTTATATTGATAAAGTAGTGTGTGGTTTATTTTAAGGATGGTTCTTTAGTTCCCTATGAAGGCAAGCCCTCATAATTAATTACATCCTATGAAATGGAAGTTTCCTAAGAACACTCTTGATTAAAGTAGTCTATAAAAGTCTCCAAAAGATTTCAAGGCTAGACTATCAAAAAAATTTGTTATTTTAGAAACTAAATGGGAAGAGTTCAAATAGAAAGACTTTTTTACAGATTTCACAGAAGGATAAGTAGGGAGCATCCAAGATACTAGAAAGCCTAATGAATGCTCTAGTCTACCCTATGATGATGCTTTATTTTTTTGAAGGGGAGAATTTATTTTTGTTTAAGCTAAAATTTTATTAGAGTGCTAGGAGTTATAATCCAACAACAAAAGATTATAGAGATGCCTAAGCTTAGAACCTATGTCTAAATTGCTATAGAATAGGCTAGAAGCATGACCAAAAATCTAATCGGGGAGAATGTGATATAGTGGTTCACCTCCATAAGAGAGAGTGAACACATCCTGACTCTTTTGGACTTACAATCGCCTAGAGTGGTGTTGACCTCACTTTTGGAGTGAAGATTAATCTTCTTTATCTTAGATCTAGGAACCTTCTAGACACTTGGATTTTCTTAGTGCTAGGACACTTTAAGTAATTAAGGGAATACTAAACTTAAGCATAGAGACTTAAAGGGCATAACCCTAAGCTTAGACTCCACCTTAAGATAAATAATTTTCACCTATCCTATGGCCTAAACCAAAACTCATACCTATTCACTCATCCAAACTTAAGCTCATGTAGATAGTGTTAAACTAAACTGAAACTTATTTAATTAATCTTAATTGAATTGGGTATTATAATCCAAGCTCCAAGCCAAATTAACTTGGATTTAACCCATAAAAGTGAACTAAGTCCAATTTGATTTTCTTAACCACTTCAACTATTAATTAGATCATTTCAATCTACTCCAACAAGTGCAATCAAGCCAATTGAACCAAAGGAAGGTGACCAAACCAAGTTAACCCATTTGACCTAAATGGTTCAAATGGCCCAAAGCCTAATTAAGCTCAAATAAATTGTAATCAAAGCCACCAATCAATCTCAAATTCATCAATGAACACATCCTAACCATCTATAACCCAAATTGACCAAGCCACTTAATACGAAGTGAATTAAGAGAGGTAATTGAACCAAGCTCTAAGTAAATTCCCATTAGATCAAATCAAGCCATCCAATCCCTTCATTAGTGATTGTAGGTCATTATTGAATACTCCACTACAATCAATTGAACCTAATCAAGCTAATTGGATCCTTTGATAAAAGTTGACCCAATTTGACCTAAAGGGTCAAATTGAACCAAATCAAATCTTGGATCAAATTGGTTGAAACCATTAGTTGAAACCAAAGCTTATAACCAATCACCAATTCAACATTAAATTTAATCCAACCTCAATTGAACCCAATTTGGTCAACCTATTCCCATTAGCCCACTTAGCCCAATTTGACCTAAATGGTCAAATTGAAATTAATCAATCCATAATCTGAATGAATGCAAATCAACCATTCCAATCAATCACCAATGATCAATTAAACATAGACCTAATCCATGCTCAAGTTAATTTGAACAATTTGGTTAAATTGGTCAACATGACCCATTTGACCTAAATTGAACCATATGAGTCAAATCCAAGTCTAACCCAAATTAAATCAAATCAATTATACTCATTCACTCCAAATGACCAATTGAACTCACCCATTGACCACTTTGACCCAATTTGGTCAAAATGGTCAACTTAGCCCAACTTGACCCATTTGATCCATATAGGTTAAATTGAGCCAAACCCAACCAAGCCAAGCTCAAACCCAACCCAACATAGCATGACTCATTCTTAGGTCACCATGAGCCTGCCCAAGTGGCCCAACCTATGGTGAACCAATTTTGGGTCAAACCCATTGAACCAAGCTACCCAAATTAGATAAAATCCTTATTTTGATGGGTTCTCCACCCCTTACCCCATGGCAGCCACCTTTTGCTCTTCTTGGACAAGAGGACCACTGACCCAACCTAACCCATAACTATTAGGCTCAACCTTTGGTCAAGAGAAGGTGAGTTCACTCATGGGAATCCATTGGTCCACCTAAGGGAGAGTGTACACGCCATCATCACCTACCCCACCGACAACTACTGTTGAACCAACCCCAGCTTGGAGAGAGTATTCTCCTCTCCATTAATTCAAATCAAGTATAGAGCTTCCCTAGAGCACTCCGTATAGTCCCATACCTTCTCTAGAGCTCCTCGTGCACTCCACCATTGGTGATACCAGCTCCCGATCAAACCCGAGATCTCCATCTGTCCAAACTTCCTAAACCTCAATCAATCTCTAATTAACTCTTCCCACACCTTCAACTCCCTCTGGTTAGTTGTTTCCTGAATGATTCGACCACTGAAAGACATCCCAAGACTAACTCCAGTGAGCTTTGCGGTGGTGTTTGGCCCATTGAACAATCAGTTGGAGGTAGCTCGTGATCTTCTCAACAGAGCTTCATCTCTTCAAGACAAAGCTACCTCTATTGGCAGACCACCGATTTATAACTCCGATGAGATAAAAATCATGCTACTGTAGCATTGGCCTCAAGATGTTATTGTTTTTAAGTGAATCATATTTCCATGCGATCTCCACCATAGGATATTCCTAGATTCATTCCCAGATCATTTTGGAGTCAATTTTTCCATTGAATGAGCTTCAGTGAGCTCAGATCGAGCTGCAGAATGGGCGGTGTTCATCTTTCAGTGCTCATGGGATGATGGATCACCATCCATCCATTCCACATGATTAGAATGGACGGCCATGATTAATCATGTTATAAATCTTAATTTAATCCCTTTGTAATCATGAGATTAATCTAGACCATCCGAGCTGAGATCGAACGGCCGAGATGAAATCACATTCACCACTGTTGAGTCAGCTACTATGTCAGATAATTTAAGTGACTAATATCACGGTTTCACGTGGAAAGTGTTATTGTGTCAACATCTGCATGGCAATAATGATTAAAAGGTTAATTAGGCTTTAAAATATAATTAAATGGTCAGAACTTCAAAACAATCATAACTAATTATAGAAAAATTAAAAAATAAACCCATTTTGGAAAGGTTAGATAGAAGATAATTTAAGAAAAATAAAATCCTTAATTTATGTCCAGTGAACAATGCTAAATAAAGGTTTGAAGCTTAGGCTAATTACCTTAATTAATGCTAAATTATTTGTACAATTAATTCCAAATTTAGTGGGATGTCCTCTGCCTCTCGTAATTTCTTGGAAATATTTATCATGTAATTTAAAGAATTTGGAATTTCAATCATAATTATGCTCTTTAATCAATTAAATAATTATTAAAATAGGTGAATAGTAAAAAAATAAGTAATTAATGATAATTAATCATTATGGATGGTGGGAATAGTGAGGAGAATTAATTAGGCCCCCATTTCCTATTTTTTTTCCAAGTGTATTTCTTTGAGAGGGTTAATTAACATGTTTAATAATTCAGGAATCATTAGGAAAATTAATCATAAAATAAATATCAAATAAAATTAATAATTTGTTCAGATAATTTAAATATTGTCCATTAATTTCCCTTTATGTGTTTAAAAACATAAAGTCATTAAAAAAATTATGATTAACCCATTGGTATGGGAATATCATAAGAGGATTTAACTTAGATTATCACCTTTTTTAATCTAATTAACTCATAAGCATAAGCCTAATTGCATTAGTTCCTTTAGGTGCATTACAAATTTTACTTTCTTAAAAGCATATCATTGAAGGCTCATGATGAAATAGTTAATTAAATTAAAGAAGTTCAGGAAACAGTAATTAAATTGATGTGCTTAATGGTAAATTAACTCATAAAATTCATTTAATTTCTTTTTTTAAATATATCAAATCACTAACATGGGATCAGATAAATACTAAGTATCATCTCTCTTCTTTAGATTTTAATAACTCACACATCAAAATCAAATCTTATAAGAATTTTTGTTAGTCTTAAGAAATATTCATTTGGCTTGATTGTCCTCAGGATGTGATGAAATTGAGTATGTTATGTGAAAATATTTTATTACTTCTTTTCAATCATTATAAATGTGCATGCCATTTGTTTCACATGTTCATGTTTTCAAAAGGAAAAGAGAATTAAAAGAGTATGATTGCATTTAAGTTGTGCGTGTTGGATAAATACTATTATATGGTGTGACTATTAACACTAATAAATCCTAAATTATTTTAAAAACTATAAGCTAATGATGAATAAGAATGTGAAATTTAAGTTAATGTTGGCTATAAATATTTAATAAAGTTTTTATTTAGTTATAATTTAAAGATAGTAAAGGATTGTTTTGTCTTCCTGGTTCATGTGCATGTTTACATATGTTTGAGTTAGCAAGTATATAGTCTGGACATCCTGAAAACACAAGGCTTTAACTAGTCCCAAGGAGGTCTTAGATAATCCCACTTTCTTGGTTTAATAATAGCATGTACTTGCTTAATTTCATTCATGTGTATGCATGTGATAAAATTTGGAGTAAAACTTTGCTTTGCGTGAACAAAAGATTTGCTTCAATATAACATTTACATGATTTTCATTTATATGCTTGTGTATATGTTTACAAGTATTTAAGTTGGCAAGTATATAGCCTGGACATCCCGAGAATATGAGGCTTTAAGTTGCCCCAAGATGGTCTTAGATAATTATGGTGTTTATTTTTGTATGGTTGTGTTGGACACTATGCAGATCGTAGAGGATACTTATTGAAGTGATGGGATACTACATTGAGGTATGATGTACTATTCTAAAAGATAGAAATGTCACCCTACAATGGACATAATCACCTAATAAGGACTCTTAAGGTATGATGGGTCTTCATTTATACCATAGATTCTTCCCCTACTTAAAGTAGGGTTTATTTTATGTTGGGTTATTTAGTTCCATATGAAGGCAAGCCTCCATAGTTAATTACATCCTAAGAAATAGAATTTCTTAAGAAAACTCTGACTTTAAGTAGTCAATCATTATCTCCAAAGATTTCAAGGATAAGACTATCAAATGATTGGTATTTTTGAAAAATCAAATGGGGTTGTTTAATTAGAAGACTTATTTTTAGAATTCAAAGAAAAATAAGTAGGGAATGCTCATGATACTAGGAAGCCTAGTGAGTATTCCAACCTATCATATGGTGAGGCTTTATATTTTTGAATAAAAAAGATTTATTTTGAGTTGAAACTTTATTATAATGCTAGGGCTTAGTCCATCAACACAAGATTATGGAAATGCCTAAGAGGTAAGGATTTATGCTTGGGGCCCAAGGAAAATACGAAATCTCAAATCCTAAATTTAGGGAGCTTTAATACAAGGGTCTATTCCACAAGAGAAGATAAACCCATCTGACTCTTCTAGACTTACAACCGCTTGAAGTGGCTGCCAACTAATACCTCCTATGATTCAAAATCACGAGTCTTATGGAATTGCAAGATAGCTATGCTTGTTATTTAATTTGGAAAGAGACTAGAGTCCTAAACTCACTCATTTAGAGACTAGATCATGTTTTGCATGAGCATATGACTTAGTCTAAAATAAATAATTTTGCAAGTTTTTTTATATAATTTTGACAAAATATTTTGGACAAAGGTTTTGGGATATTTTATGCCTAAATGCATGATGAAATTTGGTTGTTGGCCAAGTCAAGAGAGAAAAGAGGGTGAAGCTCCATCATAAGGAGTTACTCTCATAGGTCAAGCAGTATCTAAAGTGCTGAAATGGAGGCCCTCATTTTTACAAGAGTGGTAGAAGATGCCATGCATGATGTGAGACATACAACATTCAGCTAATGTGTTATTAAATCTTTTAGTAATCTTGATTACAACCTAAGCTTTAGAATGACGTTATGAGTTGTTAATTAGGTAGAAAATTTATTTATTTGGCTTAATTTTTAAATTAGCCCTAATTAAAACCATAATTAGCTAATTAAATTGTAAAAAAATTTGTTGTCGTAGTAGGGCGAGCGTGACTACAAATTACCGATCGGACTAGCTTAAAAAATATTTTTTTAAAAAATGAAATTAACGACTTCCATTTTGGCCATATCGGCATCATCGATTTCTACGTGGTTGGTATCGTTGAAAGGGAATAAAAATTCTACAACTTTTATATTGACGTTGATGAATCTCGATATACGCTTTTGCATATATATAAATTTTGAAGTTACGAAAGTGTAAGTTATTATGTCAGCCCCCATTTTTTGTCATAATACAAGGATTATTAAATACATATAATTCCTTGATAATATCAAATACTCTCAATATATTCTACATATAACTTGACTAATTAACACCCATGAGAAGAGTCCAACTACTTGATGAAAAAAATGTGTATCTCTTCATTCAAATTGATTTCGTTCATTTGTTAATATTGAACTTAACTTGACACTTAGTGTGAAAAAATTCATACTTTCATTCCCCACATAGAATAAAATTAAGAATTTTATAATTTATTTGTATCCAAATATTCATGACAATGACTCCACAATTAAGAGAGAAAAGCTTAATTATACAATTATTGTGTATGACTTTAACATGTTCAAGTTGAAGAACCTGTATAATGGGAGGATGAAAAGTTAGGATATATCACTACGAAGATGAAGACATGAACATAACACAATAAAAACTTGAGATATACCTATGTTTAAAAATATATAGTACAGAAAGGCATTTAAAATTAAAATATAATAATTGCATAAATTAAATAAAGATGAAATGAGTTAATGAGTTTTAATATGATTAGTACAAGAAAATAAGCATATATTTATATAGGTAGCTACAATGGCCCAAAATGAAAATAGAACTATAGCTTAAATTGATAGTGTTCATTTGCTTCTAGAAATTAGGGTAAATGGAAGTATCGATTAAATTAGGGCTTATTTGAGTCAATCTTATTTTATGTTTTTGATTTTGTATGTTATTTTAAAAACATATTTACTTAATATATTTTTATATTTAAGAAAATAATTATTTAATGTATTTTAGATGTTTTTCTTTTTTTGTTTTAAAATAAATCATATTATTTTTATAAATGCTCAAAAAATAATTTTTGGACATTTTAAATATCTGAAAAACAACTACCATTATCAAATATGTTTTATTTGGAGATCAAAATAAATACATATATGACAAATAGTTTTTAAATTAGATTTGAACTATATGTAATTCCACATTAAGTCTTCCATCCTCTCACGTGAGTTAACCAAATTAAATAAACAGTAAACATCACTAAGATAACACAATGAGAAGTAGGTGAATGAGTAAACATAAAAAACATATAAAGTAAATACATACATGCCATCAAACGCACAAAAACATAATACATCTATCATCGCCGATGATGCTGCGTGGTGGAAGCATTGCCGCCGAGTGTGGGATGGTGGTCTCCGCGCCGATCACGCGATGATGTCTTTGTCGATGGTCCTCCTCCTTTCCATCCGCTCCACGGGTGTTGCAAACCTAACTCTGTAACATGAGGTATGTCAGCCGAAGTTTGCGTAGGCAACGAATACCCATGGTAAACTCCATATGGCAGTCATATGAAATGACGGTGGACCATATGCCGGCGGGACTGCTGCGTTCCATGGGTGCATTTGCGACCACATTACTTCCTGATATGAATACTGGGGTGGCTGTGTAAATGTGCAGGTAGACTGTCCCACCACTGGGACAGAGGATGGCCCCACATCCATCGATGGAACATCTGACTGTGCTGATGCAGAAGTGCCTGGAATGTCAGTATCTCTGTGTCGAGTGTTAAGATATGCATATCCCACCTCAGTGCCACCAACAGTTCCTCATATTCATCGAAAGATATCTGATATTCTGTATCGTCACCTCTACCGAAATAATGCTGGAATATGTCCTCAGTATTCAAAATATGGTCACGCTGCATATACAGAAATTTATATGAGTGTATCGTTGTTACAAAGAAAAGCAAATTTTAATACTATGCATTTAAACTAACCATCAAGCATTCTGCAAGCGCGCCGGGGTAGTATGTGTCAAGAGGAAGTGTCGGTGTCTTCAACATGTATAGTGAAGCCCATGAACGATACCATCTCATGTATCGGTTGATCGCTGGCTCCCTATCATGCTGTGATGAATCCACAATGACAACCGACTCACGTCTTCGCTCCCACAGTGCAATGTAAGAGTTGTGGTAATGGACCCAATCAACATCAGCTTTTCCTCGGCCATCAACCCGTACAAACGATGGATCTATCGGGGCAACATCAATGGTGGAGACAAGCTGCATACCATCGGCTTCTACCCTCTTCCAACATATGATTGGTACTCTAGCTAGCCATATTTCCTGTCCCTGTAAACATATATCCGCAACACGCAAGCGGATCTGATGTCCATATGGCTCCCAGATGACCTGCGCATATAACATAAGTTATTATTTCAATAAACAGTCAATAATGAGTAAGCCAATAAACATTACATCAAATCAGCGTACCTGACTCTAAGTCCGTCCAACTCATCCCTATAAGCTCTGATATTGGATGCTGGCATCTCTCGAACATAACCTTCATTCCATCGAAATCCTATACTAAGGCCGTCAATGTCTGTAGGATATGGAACATGTAATGTAAGTCTTCCCACATGAATGTGCTCCCACACCCATATATGCAGTAAATGAACACATCCACCATGCTTGGTTTTGTTGCTTCATGTAATTCATAGATGAGCACAAAACCCAACGACAGCTCCGTAAATGTGTCAATATCCTGAAGTAGTGGTAGATACTGTAGGCGAACCTCAGAATCTGAAGTAGCTGGCAAAAGAAAAGATCCAATGGCAAATAATATGTACACTCTGACATGCATAGTAGACTGTAGCTCCGGTAGATCTAAATATGAATCATGGTAGTATGCCCATCGCAGCCATCATAAGGGCAACCAGGTACGTGCATGAGCCTGTCCCATTTGGAACTGTGATGTGATATGCAGATGGACCGGATCATGGTATACAATGTCTAGGTCTGGATGCAATCCAAGCAACTCATCGTAACAATCTGGCCATGTAGCCCACCGTCTATCACTACCGACGAAACCGCCAATCACATGGGCCATCTCCAATACCAAGAATCATCGTGACATCCTATAATGTAATCGTCATCTCACTGGGAAGGTATTCTCGGAACACCATCGCTCATAACGCATGGTAAGTGGTGATCCAGCTTAATATAGTGCATCTAGGACACACTATCTAGGCCGACAGCTCGTAAAGCATCCATAAATCTGGGGCAATTGACAGGTCATTCCCTAAATATCGAGCAGTCGATCAAAACCCGCAACCACTATCATTCATAAGTACAGTGATAACAAATGTATATGATAAACATTTTAAAAAACTATTAAAGAAATTTTACCAAATCGGGATCCGCTTCATTTTACCACGTAGCTGCAGATACTTGGTGCACTCAGATGGTGGGCCATAGTCAACAACCGTCTCATCTGGTGCCACCTCCTCCACGTGGGACGGCATCATGGACATCTTTCTGTTGTAATTGAGGAAAAAAATAATGTGCAATTAGTTAAACATTAATAAGGCAACCTGCAAAAAATATAAAAAACTATAGGCACATCTTGCGAAGAATATATATCAAAAATTTAGAAAAGAGAGTTATAATATTCACATCCATAAAACATGAGTTATAAATTAAAAAAAAATAAGTTATAAATTTATAACTTATATTTGAAATAATTTTAATTTAACATGCATATAAAAAAAATTTTAATTATTATTTTAATTGATCATATTAGTGAAGTGTCACATAGTCTACATGCCACATTTTTAAAAGTGTCATTGTATCATAACTAACAATAGTAATGGTAGGTGGTGAATGCATTAATTACTTTAAAAATATCTAAAATATTATTTTAAATATTTTAAAAAACTAATTTATTTGTAAAAAATAAAAAATGTAAATATAATACACTAACCAAACATGCTTTTAAAAATAAAAGTAAAAATAAAAAAGCTGCTTTCAATTATAACTTTATATGGAAGCAAATAAAAACTTAATTGCAGACCTGTTTTATTTTTTGTATGCATAATGCATAATTTCAATAAATGCTGACTAGTTTATACTTTTTTTGTCGGTACAATCTATTTGTTTCTCCTCTTTTATGCAAGCTCCCTTAGACAATAGAAGTAATTAATTACTTATATGAATGTTTATTATGTTAAAACATAGAAAAAGTCTCAAACAGTTTAGGAAAGAGGCAAGGAATAGACTAAAATGTATATATATTTTAAATATTTTAAAAAATTAATTAATTACTATCTCTATATATAAGTTATTTTGAAACAAAATAAAATAAAATAAAAAAATAAAAATAAAAGTGATCCCAAGTTCATTTAATGAATTAAAATAATTAATTGATACATAATAACAAATGTACGAAAAACATAATAATATTTTGAATTAAGCGAAATCAAATATGAAAAATGAAAACAAGAAAAGATCGATTGAGCTTTCTGCAACTAGAAATAAACAAACAATGCAAGATATATTAGAAACTTACAATAAGAAATTAAAATAAAAAAATATTCCAAAGAAATTCAGTAATTTTCTTCCATGTAGAGCTATCAAAATTCAATCTTTTTCTGCATTCCCTTTAAAAAAAATATAAAAACATAAAATACTATTGAATTCCCAAAAATTATCTTAAAACTCCTAACAAAATACATCTTCCATCCCTTTTTATGCTCGTTTTCAAATAACAAAGAAATGTTTAGAACAAATGCGAAGACAATGAAAATCAAAGTTCATGATGAACTTCTCTTAAATATCAAACATCTCATATTAGGATAACATTCCTTACAACTTAAGATAAACTATCTCTATATATAACTTCTACTTATTGGAGACAATGGCAAATGGGGCATAGAATAAAGTGTATATAAAGGAAACATTTTGATTTAATATATAATAAACACAGTAATATTTCTAGAAACTTGCAAAGCACAAATTAAGGCTGGCATTGCTTGTTTCAAAAAGCTAGTTCCATAATTTTATTTACTCAATCAATTTTTTTAATGTAAAATCATATCATCAGATTTCATGATATGACTGAACCGTCTTTGGTACTTGTTGGAATGGTAAAAGTTGAAAAGCTTGAAGACGGGAATAATGAGCTAGTGTAAATGCATAAACACTAAACACAACACATAACAACACCGAGCTAGTTTAAGACAACACCAACATAACACATATAACAACACAACACTGAACAACTACTGATGAATTACAATCTGCGCGAACGTATTTGAGGACACGTTGTCCTGTTGTGTCCAATAGTCTTACACACACTATAAACCCTAAAACATTTTGTAGTGTTCTCGTCCACGTTATTTTTAAATATGTTTGTCCTTGGCCTGTCTCTTTTATGGTGGTTTATAATGGGGCATGTGCCACCACTGATGTGTTCACCCCACTCTTCCGATCGTTATGTGGAATTACGGTAGGTGTTGATATAGTTTTGCAAACTATAGTATCTTGAAACATAATGGATGTGGTTTATGTATCGTTGACAAAACAATCACATGCACATGGCGATGGTATGCGGTTGTCTACATGTACACATACACTCGTTATTTTCACCTAATTCAACCTTGAAGGTCTAGTGACATCAAACACTGGTACTCGACATGCTTATTCACTCGGTTCAAGAAATCTTCTTGCCTCGCTCATTAGCCCGTTATTGTGGAGAGAACGATGTTATTGTCTTTCGAGTTGTACGATTCAAGGCGTTTCATGAAAAGGGATACAATGTTGTAGTACTACTATAATCAAGGCTTGAATCGGTAAACCACGCTTTTTAAGCACACCATTGAAGCACTCATTTGTAGTCATTGTACCGTACATGTACCCATCATCATGAGTAAGAGACCATTGTTGAACGTCCCTTGAAACAAGCCAGTCATATGCCTCCTGCTTGATATTCTTGATGTCTGACATATATCGCTTAAAAATTTGAATGTCATCCTGTTTTTTAGCACATTTTTGACATATGAAGTCAACATCACCTATGCCAAAATGTCAACGCCGCTTGAAATTCTCCTTAAATGATGCAAATAGAAGCGATGTGCTACCCAGATCTCTGCAACCATGAACTAGACTCGCATGTCATCTCGAGATGAAAGAGATCACCCCTTGTAGAAATTGTTGGGATCAAGTCTTGTAATATCAGCAAAAACCAAACCCATGACTCAATGCTCTCTAATTCCACAACTGTGAAGGTTAGTGGGAACAAGCCATTGTTTGCATCGATCCCAACTGCAGTTAGTAGTGTTCCTCTGTACTTGCCTATGAGAAAAGTCCCATCAAGAACTCGCAATACCAACCTCATATTGAAGGTTCAAATGACCAAAACAACCGTTGGAATTTGTTCAATTCTGTTGAATGTATCCGATATACTGACCCTGGCATAGATGCGCAAACAGCAGACATAAATTTTCCCAATGTTTTGTAAGATTCCTCCCAACTTTCAAAAATAACCTTAACAGCCTTTTGACTTGCATCCCAAGCCTTCATGTAGGACACTCTTATATTAAACTTCGACTCAATACATAGGCTTATCTAGTTGACGTCATGAAGTTGGATGAAATAACTAATGAATTGATGTTCATTCAATGTCCAAAGATTAAGCTCGAATGACACATATGAGTGCCAAGTGAACTAATACGCCACACACCGCCCAACCTCTTAACTGATCTTGCATGTAAGCTCCACAAACATGGTCTACTTAGATTAGAATGATGTGTTCACCTTGTTGTGAATTTTAATTGATTTGAAGCACAAATAACATACTCAACATTGTTCATAAATAACAAAGTAATGTAAATTGCTTGAATTGAAAACACATATCTTCAAACAATTCATCTGGAATGCAGTTATCCTCCTCAAAGATCGAATGATCTGATGGGCCATCGAATGTGAGGTCCTCATCCCATTCTCTAGTGGTTTCAGTGCTACGCAAATAATTATTATTCCGTATCAGGTGCTCTTCCGTATCACTTATTTTAACTGAGTAATCAATAATCAATCCCTAACACTAAGGGATGATTACGTAGTTAGCTACGTTATTATCCTCCTCCTCATCATCACCTCTACCTCCACTAGTTTTCATATCCAACATCTTTGGGTAGTACATTCATCTCATTATCTTCAAGTCACCCATAACATCAAAACTTGTCCCAACAAAGAAATCATGTTCTCTTGCTTGGACCCATAACATTCCACTGGAGTACTTAAAGAAGGCGGCGATTCTCGCTCATTCGATCTCTCACATTCCTCATATTGTTAACCTCCTACCTCTACCCATCAATTCCATAACCATAAACTACAATAGGTTGTGCACATGTAGAGAGATAACCCGACTTCTTCATCATCATGGGAGTTGCAATAAATCAAATAGAAAAATGATCCACCGGATTCACAAAGAACTTTGTTGGATCTATCTTCAAATTCATGATTCATTTCGTAATTCTCAATCTGTTCTGAGATTTGGGTGGATGATTTTTCAATATATATTGGAATGAAATCATCGTTTACTCTCGTCATAATAAAGAACTATCATGAGTTGAACTCATCACTAACCATATAACAACAATAATCTTTTGCACGATAAATGCAAATAATTTAATTAAGGAGAAATAAAATATTAGATTCATATATGATATAGAAGATGAAATGCTACCTATTACAAAAAACGATTGGATTCATATATGATATAGAAGACTACAAAAGAATATTAACATAGCTCATTCATCGATACATTAAGTATCCACTACGTAATAACTTACAGAAATCATTTTAAACCACAAAGATTGAATGTGACAAAACTTCACTTCGAAAACTAACAAGTTACAACTTAGAACAACAAACAGTGACAATTATACAACTTATTAAATGGAAATTTGTTAAAATATATACTAATTTTGTAAATGAGTTGAAAATGGTAATCTTCAATATAAAATTTACATATTAACCAAATCATCGACCTATAATGATTTAATCATTTATGAGTCACATATAAGATACAATAATAATCAAATTTACATACTTTGACAATCAATATTATTCAAATTATGAAAGATACCAACAAAAAGGCCACCTTTATAAATTCTAAATCAAACTAAATAGCTACATCCAAACTCCACATTTAATATTTTCTCATAAACTAATGCCTCTACAGACCCCTTTTAGCAAATTCTTCTTAATATTTCCTCAAATTAAAGTAGAAATATCATTGACAACTTTTATTAAAATCTCTGCAAGTTTAGTGTGACTTTACTTTTTTTTTTTTTTTTTTGAGGGATAGCTATTAACATACATAACACATAATTCTTATATATTAAAATATTTAATATCTAAAATTTTATATTTACATAAAGAAAATTCAAAACTTTAATATATACAATAAAAATAACACAAATATTAACTTCATACACACAAAAAAATAAAAAATAAATAAATCTATTTCACTGTTTTTGCAAAAGGGATACAATAGAAAGAATCACCATCCACCCAAACAAGCATTCAATATATGCAAATCAAGTTGGTTCCCCATACATGAAACCAATTAATTATGAATGTCCGCTTCCCTAGATTATTCTAGTATAAACCTAAATTTGCTTCATCTTTTACAAATAGAATTCAATTGAACGAACGATTTAGCATATAAATGATCAATAAACAACTTTCCTCCCCAACACAAAGCATGATGGAACAAATGAGACACTTCCAACAATCCTAAAACCAAATTCAAACCTTAAATGCCAAAATTTTCATAAATTGTACACATCAATACACTATTATACATAGTAGTTCACAAATAATGTAGTTACATATTAATGAGTGTCTTATGAATTGGAGTCTAAATATAAGCCATATTTGGACTCGACGTAAATAATTTCTTTTATTGTTGATCTTCTCTCAGAGGATTTTAACATCGTGGAATTACAACCCCTTTAACTTATACTCAAGAGTACAATAAGTTATAATTATATTCAAGATTACCACTTTTACATTGCTCGCTATTTGATTACAACCAAGAGATAATATGGAATTACATCGTGGAATTACAACCCCTCATCAAACTCAAAACAATTTTCATTTTACATTGCTCGCTATTTGGGATAAGTTTAAATTTTTTGTTCGCTCATCAAATTTATATCAATATGTTAGACATTTGTATTAGTTAAACTTTCAAACTTTATTGGAATGAAGAAGTTAGATCCACAATATAAGAGACACACAAAATAAGTTAGATCCACAATATGCATACCTAAAAATACTATAATAAATTACATCTACAATTTAAAGAGATACACAAAATAAGTTAGATCCACAAAATAAATTAGATCCACAACATGTCGCAAATGCATATTACCCTTTTGTTTTGAAAAAAACAATCAAACAATACCTTTCCGCCAAAACACTAATCGGCTCGGCGGATCGATCGGCATGATGGGTGGTCTACGGAAGGGTGTCGACCTTGGTCGTTGATGTGGCGGGCGGCGGTGAAGGCGGAAGGTTTAGGTAGAAATAAAACGAGGAGAGAGATCATTGGGATTCGATCTCGTTTGCTTTAAAAAAAATATTACCGTCATGATGCTGACGGCGCCTATTATGAGCCGATGCTATGCTATTTTTAAATTTTTTTTGGGTTAATTACGTCTTTATTTAGGGTTAATTTAAAAATTAAGCCTTATTTATTTCCTAAGAGCCTACCATATCCAGATTACACATTCAATCAGCAATCATTAAGAAACTATAAAAATTATGATGTTCTAGTGAGCAAACTAAACACAAAAATAATCATTTTATAGACTACCGTGAAAGAATAAGAGGCCGGTGCGGCCGAGTACTGCCGTACACCCTAGAAAAGACAAAAAGTTGTGTAGCTGAGCTCTACCCTTATACAACCAGGAGATACAAAATAATATTATAATTTAGAATTGAATACATATTATGGGGTCTTCACTCTTCATTTCTTCTTTCTTCTTTATTCCTTCTTTTGATTTGATTTACTCCAAGGCATCACAAGGCACCCCAGGACTAAGCCTTCTAGCCACTACTTATCTTAATCCCCATAGCACTAATCTTAATTCCTATTGCAAAATTATATTTTTATGGACAAGTAAATCTAACTATACCTGCAAAATAGATATTAGCTAAACATACATGCAATCCCAAGTAGTTATATTTCATAATTTGGACTTAGCACCCTGCACATGGGTAACCAAGCCCACCTGTCATAGTTTGGATTAGGCATAATGGGCATAAATAGCCTGAAAGTAGAACATTTATATTTATTTTGAGCTAGCCCTTAAGCACAATCCCCTACATTAAATAATATTAGGCTACTAGCAGCCTAACATCCAGTCTATGATCCACTTTACTAATATTCAGTCTAAAATATTACATCATAAAATAAAACACATCATCATTACATAAACCATCCTAACCTAAAGCTAGAAGTGGTGACTTAGCATTTTAATCTGTGTGCTTAAGCTTTATGTGGTATGTCTTAGTTACGCTTTTGAATTATAATTTCATAAGTTTTGAAATTGTTTAAGTTAACCTCCTTTGAATTTTAGGGATGGTTTCATTTCAAGTTGTTTAGGAGTTTGGTGAGTTTTAATTTGAATTTTATTTTATTTTATTTGATTTACACTTAGCATCTAAGTGTTGTAAAGAGAACAAATAGTCTTGACCTCCTTCATCCTTATCCTATGTTGTTTTCTAAAAGCATATTTTCATGATTTAGTTTCTTTCAGTGAATGATTTATTAAATATTTTATTAATCTCAAGTTTTGGATAACCTTAAAGAATCCTATTCAACATGAAAGACATCTTAAGATTAATGTGGTTGAATTACTACGACATAGAATATGTTGGACCATTCCTTTCGATCAGCCATAACATGCATATGATTCAATACTTAATATATTTATACATGCAACATATTTTGGCATACTTAGATGATTATGAATGCATATATTTTGTAGAAAATAGGATTCTCAATCTATAATCAAATCCACACACAAATGTATAAAAGATGTAAGCAAGTACGAGTCATTGTTTAAACCAAGGAAGTGAGATAATCAAATGACCTCCTTGGGGCTACTTAAAGTCTCGTATTCCTGGGATGTCCATACTATGTACTTGTTATCTTAAATACATATAAATGAATATACAATTATAAGAATGAAAATCATGCAATTGATTGTATTTTTAATTGAATTATTTATACATATAAAGTAGAGCTCCATCCAAATTATAATACAAATATACATAGGAATGAAACTAAATAAGTATGTCTTAAACCAAGGAAGTTAATCAAATGACCTCTTGGGGCTAAACAAGCCCTATTCTGGATGTCCAAACTATATACTTATTATCATTCAAATATATGTAAATCCATACATGAATATAAGAAAGAAAGCACTACCTTCACATGCTTAAGCTATAAACATATACAAATCCTATATGTATTCATATCTACTATTGCTCCAAATGTATCAATTTATAACTTTTGAAAAAATCATTTTGAATTTATTAGTGATAATAGCCGCATATATAATAAGATTAAGTCATAACATACAATTTTGCATAAGTAAATTTCATTTAATTTTTGAAAAGATGGATGCATGATATCACATACCATAAAACATTTATGGTGATCAAAAAGGAATAGCCAAACATTTCTACATAATTCATTCAATTACACTAATTCCTAAGGACAATCACATTAAATAAAATTACTTAAGGTAAACCAAATCGTTTTATTAATTTGATTTTTTTGATATTGAATGAACTTAAAGAAGAGGGATCATTTGCTATTTTTATCCCATTCTCATGTTAGTAATTTTAATATATTTAAGGAAAGATAATTAAGTGATTTTTATACTTTAATTAAGTAGAACCATTAAATAATCCATTTAATTACCCTTTCTTATGGTTCTTTAATTCTATTAATCTTTTAATCATGAGCCACAAATGATATGCACATGAGTAAAATAAAATTGTAATGCTCCGAAAGGACCTAATGTAATTGGCTCATGATTAGAGATTAATTAGATTAAAGAATCTAATTAAGTACTTTTATGATTTTCTCACACTTATGGGCTAATTATAATTTCCTTAAAAGTCTTTATGTTATTGAACACATAAAGAGGAACCCTTACTTTAAATGTTAATCATCTGAAGTGGTTATCAATTTAATTTGATTTAATTTCATTATTAATTGATTAATTAATCTCTTAATTAATTCATAAGTTAATTAAACCCTCCATGGAAAGATAATTAGGCAAATGACTAAAGAAAAGGCCTTAATCATTTATCCCAATCAATCTCATTGTTAACAACCACTAATTATCATTAATTATTGATATTTTAACCTTTAGTAATTTTAATTAAGGTTTATTTGATTAAGGAGGATGATTAAGCTTAAGAATTTAAATTTCCCTAATTGTTTAGGCAATAAATGCCAAAAAAATTATGGGAGGCACACGACATCCCAAGGAATCAACATGCAAAGTTTAAGATTAATTACTCAACTAATTAAGGCTTAATTAAGCTAACTATGAAAAAAACTAAAACCCCAATTAAGCTTTAATCACTATTCAAAATTAAATTAAATTATTTAATTAAATTCTCCTCTATTTAAGCTTTTCAAAATGTATTTATTTGTATTTTTTGGATTTTATACAATTAATTGTGATTTTAGGAAGTTCTGAGCAATTAATCACATTTTAAATCCTAATTAATCCCTAATCATGTCACCGCCAGGTGGGTGGCTGATGTGGCAGTGCTTTCCACATCGCGTTGTAGGATTGGCCACTTAAATTGTCCGATGATCGAGTCGATAGACATGGTTCCCCTACCGATCTAAGATCAAACGGTGGGGATTAATCTCGCGGTTCCAATAGGATTAAAATTGAGTTACTCTATAGATTAAATCATGCCTGTCCATTCTAATCACATGAAATAGATGCCAAATGATCCTTCATCCCTTGAGCGATGAAAGACGGAGACTGTTCACCCTCCCCTGCTTGATCTGAGCTCATCAGAGCTTGTGTGGCATAAGAATTGATTCCAAAAGCTTTAGGGAGAAGATTTAGAGGGATCTAATGGTGGAAATCACATGATAACATAATTTCTTTCATAAAGGCCTAAAAAATGGATTTTTTATGGTTTGCTGAAATTGATCTCGCTGGAGCTCAAGACTGGTGGTTTATCAACCGAGGTAGCTTAGTCTTGAAGAGACGAAGCTCTACTGAGAAGCTTGCACCTTGCTTTCTTGTTGGTGGCTCTATGGATCAAACGTCATCGGAATCCTCATTGGAGTTGGTCTAGGTGTGGTCTCTGGTGCTCGAGTCAATTGAGAATCGATTCTTTTCTTCTCATCAGAGCTAGGGGAAGGTGTAAGTGAAGTTAATTTAAAAATGGTGGAGTTTGAGAGGGGTTGGATGGAGATAGGCTTTGTCCTATTTTGGCTTTGGTGTTGTCAGTGATTGGAAGGCTCAGGGAACTCAAGGAAAGCTCGAGCGAGTACATTTTAACTTTCTCAAACTCTAGGAATGTACTAATGTGTGTGAGAGTGAGTTGTGGAAGAGTATACCCCCTCTCCCTTAAATCTGATGGTTTGGATTAGGTCTGACTTTGGCAAATGTTCGGCCAGCACATGCAGCATGGGACATCAGAGAGATGTTAAGGTGGCTCAGTTTGAGTGGGTGAGGGTCTGAGGTGGATTTCCATGGATTATCCTTGGTTTTCTATGTGTACCACTGGGAGGAGTTGAGTTAGCTCTCCTCCCTTAATGTATGGATGACCCAACCAACCTTGGGTCAAGTTAGCCATATGGTCGAGGGCCCAAACTAAGCTTTGGGTGGCTGCCAAGTGCAAAGGAGGGTGTTTGACCACCCAAAAATGGATTTTTATTCTATATGGAGGGATTTACCCAATGGGTAATAAGTCAATTTGGGTTCGATTTGGGCTAAACCATGGTGATCCAAGGATGGTTCATGCCAAGTTTGAAGGGGTTCAGAGTTAGTTTGGTTGGGTTTGGCTCAATTTGACCCATGTAGGTCAAATTGGCCTAGGTTGAGTTAAATTGACCAATTAGTCAAACTGGGTCAAACCATAGGTTGAGACAAGTTCAAATGATGATTTGGGATATTTTTCTTCAATTGGTTTGGCTTGATTTGGGTTGGATTTGAATTTGACTTATATGGGTTCATATGGGTCAAATGGGATAAGTTGACCAATTTGGTCAAATTGGCCAAATTGGCTTAGGTTGGGTGTTGGTTTAGGTTCAATTGATCATTTGAAGATGATTGTAGGTTTTGATTTCAATTAATTTGGATTCAGGAATGATTTAGACCAATTTGACCCTTTAGGTCAATTTGGGCTAAATGAGTCAATATGGTTGACTTGGCCAAATTGGATTCAATCAAGGGTTTTATCATGTTCAATAATCAATTTTGTGATTGATTTGAGTCATCGGTTACAATCAATTTAGATTAGGAGTTGATTTGGCCTAATTTGGCATTTTAGGTCAAATTGGGTCAACTTTGGGTTAAAAAGCCAATTGGACTTGGTTTGGCTCAATTGATGGCCAAGTCATGTTCAAGGATTATTTTGAAGTTGGTATGAATCATTAGTTTCAATTAATTTTAATTGGGATGGGATTTGGTTTAATTTGGTTCATGTAGGCTAAATGGGTCAACTTGGGCCAAGTGACCAAATTGGCTTGTTTGACCTAATTGGTTGCAATTGATCAATCAAGGATGATCAACAATTGTTGTAGGAAGTTTTGAATGGTTTGGTTCAATCCAATTTTGGTTGGATTGGAGATTAGCTCAAGTGGGTCATTTAGGTCACTTTGGGTCAAGTGAACTTAATGGGTCAATTGAGTTGGTTTCAAGTTGAATTAGGTTGAATTGAGTTTGATAATTGATTTAGTATTTATTGATGGCTTTGATTGCAATTGATTTAGGCGTAATTAGATTTTGACTCATTTCGATATTTTGGGTTCAAATGGGCTACCTCAGGTTAATTGAATTGATTTTGGTCAATTGGCTTGATTAGCTTGATTGTACAGTTCAGAATGAAGATTTAAAAGGTTGGAGTGCTTTTATGAAATCAATTGAATTTGGTTTTATTGAAGGTCAATTTTGGTTAAGTCCATAGAATTAGATTAGGATAAGGTGGGTTTGAGTTTAGATCATTTTGGCTTGGATGTGAGATGAAATTCAATTGGGTTTTGGTTGGATTAATTCAAGGTTTGGTTTTGCATAATAGGAAAGGCATAAGTCATGGGTTAGGCCATAGGATAGGCAGGCTTCCCTAGATCCTAAGACATAGCCTAAACCTATGGCAAGTCCTCTTAAGTCTCTAGGTTTGGATTAAGTGTTCACTTAGTCACTAAAAGTGTCCTATGACTAAGAATATCCTAGTGTCTAGAAGACTCCTAGGTATAAGATGGGAATATTGAATCCTCACTCCAAAAAGTGAGGTCAACAATAATCTCAATTTCCTAGTTTAACAACAACACATACTTTCTTAAATATCTAATACATGTATGCATATACTTAGCTATGAAATGAAATATTTCTTTTCTACCAAATTCATACATTAATGATCATCAGGTGTGCAAAATATAAATATGTATTACATGTACAAATATGTTTATTAAATCAAATATCATAAATAATAAAAATGAGGAAGTGTGTATGCTATTGATGATGAAAAAAGTAGTGGAATGTTATTCATGTAATGGTGACTCAATTTTATTACTTCTAAGATGCCTTAAAATTAATCTAAACTTAGCCTTTATAAAATGTTTATAAATGGTTCACTAAAGAAACCAAAGTCATAGTAATATACTTTTAGAAAATAACTTAAGGTAGGGATGAAGGGGGTTAAACCTCTTTCTTCTCTTCATAATAATTAGATGTTAAGTAGGCATCAAATGAAACAAGAAAGCATAAATTAAAATTAATCAATTCATTCAAAGATTTGAAGTGAAACCTCCCCTAATGTTTAACTTAAATAATTCTAAACTCTAAACAATCATACTCTTAAAGCTTAATCAGGACACACCACACTAAACCCTAGCACGCACATTAGAATACTAAGACACTGATCCTAGTATTAAGTTAGGCCAGTGTATGTCATGGTGATATATTTTATTTTATAATGTAATATCTTTTTAGATAGGATGTTAAGGTTATTTATGCATAGACTAATGGTATCTTATGATGGGGATTATGCTAAAGGGGCCTATGTAATAATAAATAAATATAAATATTCTTGCTTGTAGGTGCCGCTTATTCCTCTAAGCATTATCCAATTAGAACAGGTGGGCTTGGTTACCCAAGCATAGGGTGTTAAGTTTAAATATGTGAAATATATTTTCTTGGCTTGTATGTTCATTTATCTAATGTTTATTTTGCAAATGTAGTCAGACTTTATTTTTCATAAACATGTAATTTTTGTAGTAGGATTAGGATTAATGTCATGGGGTTTAGGATGAGCAATGGCTAGAAGGCAAAGACTTGGGAGACCCTATGAAGTCTAGAGCAAACTAATCCAAAGGATAAAAGAAGGATAAGGGATTGAAGATGCCCATAACATTTACTTCATTTGTAAAGTTCAATTATAATTCAGGTTGTATAAGGGTAGAGCTTAGCTACCCAACTTTTTTTTCTTTTCTGTGGTGTATGGCGGTACCCAGCCACATCGACCTCTTATTATTTTATAAAATTTAAATGTTTGATTATTATGTTTAGTTTGTGTAATATAAATGACATGCTTTTCATAGGTTTCTTAAAGTGTGATGATTTAAAGTGTAGCCTGGATGAGATAGGCTCTTTAGGATAAAATTAAATTTTTTATCCTCACTAAAAATTCATAACTAAATTTTGATACAACTCATGACCTCAACTTAAAGCCTAGGTTTATAATCAAGATAAATAAAAGATTTAGAAATCCCTTAGCTAAATGTTGTATGTTATCACACCATGCATTTCATATTATGTCACTCTTTAATAGGGAGGGTCTCCACTCTTGGACGATAGAGGATATGTTTGACCTTTGAGGGAAATCCCTTATAGTGAAGATCACCTCTTACAATTGATTTAGCCCATGACTTAATTTCATCATGCATATAAGCATAATTTTTTCAAGCCTTGATCCAAATGAATGTGTCAAAATAGTTTAAAAAGTTATAAATTTTGGCATCACTGGAAGTGATGTTTTCATGCCAATCATATTCTAGTCTTTTAGGGAGTAAGTTTAAGATTCTAGCTTCTTTTCTAATTAAACAAAAACCTAGCTATCTTGCATCTATATAAGATTATCTTACATGGTTTTAAAATATAGGAGGTGTTAGCTATCGGCCACTCTAAGCGATTATAAATCCAAAAGAGTCGAGATGTGTCTATTCTCTTATGTGGAGGTAAACCGTTATATCCCATTTTCCCGCTCAAACTTAGGTTATGCTTCTAGCTTGTGCTAAAATATTTTAGGTTTAGCTTTTGAGGTTGCTTATTTCTTTCGAGCTACGAGTATAAGTCCTCATCTATTAGGCTTTTCGATAATCTTGGATTGTTGGATTATAAGCCTTAGTATTCTAATAAAATTATAATTTAAACCAAAGTAAATTTTATTTTTCAAAAATATAAAGCCTCATTATAGGATAGATTGAAGCACTTACTAGGCTTCCTAGTATCATGAGTGTTTTCTACTTATTCTTCTTTAAAACCTGTAAATAAGTCTTCATATTTGAACTATCCCCACATGATTTCTAAAAATACATAATCCTTTAATAGTTTAATTTTGAAATCTCTAGAGATAATTACTAACTTTTTTAATCGAGAGTGTTCTCAAGAAATTCTTATTTTATAAGATGTAATTAATTATGGGAGCTTGGTTCTATAAGGAACTAAAGAACCCGGCATAAAATAAACCTTGTTTTACTTCTCCATGTAAAGTACGGGAAAGATCTCTAGTATATATGTAAACCCATCTGCCTTAGGAGTTCTTATTAGGTGATTATTGACCTCATTTTTAGAATCCCTCCATCTTAGACATAGGACTTCTCTTATACTTTAAGAGTTCCTTAGTTTTGAGACACATCTAGTGATTAGGTGGACACTCAACCTAGCCCTAGAGACTTAAAAGAGTTAGCCATAGGAATAGGTCATACCTTAGGAGTGTTAGGAAAATTACCTACCCTTAGTTTGAACCATTCCTCACCTTCCTTCCTTCAATTCATACTCCAAATCAATCCTATTTAATTTTTCTCCAAACTCAAATCAACTCCATGTGATTGAAATCCATGAAAGTCCTAAGTCCAAAAATTTCCTAAGTCCTTAAATTTACCTTTAAGGACTTAACCTAAATCATGATCCAAACCAAATCAAACTCATGATATTTTTTCATAATTCATTTATATTCTCATTTATATTCACAAATATAAATGAATAAATTCAAACCAATCAAACTAAACTCAAAATTCAAAATCAATTCATGAAATTTTCTAAGTCCTTTAAGTTTTCCGTCATGGACTTAGCCTAAATCATGATCAAACCAATTCAAATTCATGGGATTTTTCCATAACTCATTTATTTTTTCATTTATACCCACATATATAAATGAAATATAAATATAAATCAATCAAACCAAAATTCAAAAATTCAAGCTTCAAACTCCAAACTTTCCCTAAGTCCTTTAAATTCCCTTTCAATGGACCTAGCCTAAATCATGATCAAATCACTTTAAATCCTTTAAATTTTCTCATGACTCATTTATATTCTCATTTATATTCACATATATAAAAGAAATATAAATTTAAACAATAAAAACAAATTCAAAAAATCAAACTCAAATCAACTCAAAATCTAATGTAAGCCTTTCAAGTCAAAATCTTGAACTTAGCCTAATTAACTTCAAATCAAGTCAAACTCTTGATTTTTTTCTTCATGATTCAATCAACACTACAATCATGAATCCATATATAAATGCAAACTTCAATCACCAAATCAATGCCCAATTCAAAAATCAAACCCCAAATCCCTTCATATTCTTCCTTTGAATATGAAATTATCAAATGAATCAAAACCAATTTGACTTCAAACCACTTGCAAATAGATTTATATTTCAATCATAAGTCCATATACAAGTTCAATCAAACTCAAATCAAGCTTTGACCAAGCCATTTGACCCACTTAGGCTCACTTTAAAGTACCCTTATAGCAAATTCTAATCTTAACTAAATTAGATTGAATCAAACTCACTTATACCTCTCATCATGATCAACAATCATCATGGGATGATCAATAAACCAAATTGGGTCAAACCAAGTCAACATTTAGCCAAATTTAAACCTAACATAGCCAAAATTAAACCAAGTCAATTCTTACTTTCATGTGTCCATGTGAAAATTGGATAAGAAAGAAAAAGATGAAAGAAGAAAAGAAGAAAGAAAAATGAAGCAGACATAATGAATTCTTTGTAATTTATAATGAGTTATATAAAGTTGCTATTTACCAATTTTTTTTGGGTTTGTCTGGTGGTGCCCGACCACAACGGCCTTATATTCTTTTTACGATTATCTTTATAAATTGATTGATAATTTCTTTAGCTTTTGCATTAAGCAACATCTTTTCCTAGTTTCTTCTTTTCTTTATGTATGGCCTGGATGGGATTAGGATCTTAAGGAAAAATAAATCTTTTACCCAACTTAACAACTTAAAACAAAAGATAAAGAACTCATAACCTCACCTAAAGCTTAGGTTTAAAATCAAGATAGAAGAATTAAAAACCCCTTAGCTGGATGAGTCTTTCTTTTATAATATCATGCACAATAGCATCTTATTTCACTCTTTTTGGAGGGCTTCCACCTTTGCTAGAGAAACTTGGCTTGACCTTGAGAGCCTAACACGCCTCCTCCCTTCTCATTGATTTTGGCCAATAACTTTATTTCTCATGCATTAGTCATAACTTTATTGGCCAATAACTTTATTCCTATTAACTTGAGTCAAAATAATTATCCAAAAATAAAAATAAAATAAAATTTGAATTACATTAGATTTAGGTCATTTGAAGCATGTCGTTACATGATCTAGTCTTTTTACGGAGTGAGTTTAAGGACTTAGTCTCTTTTTAAATAAATAATAGCCTAGCTATCTTACATAGGCACATGACTTATCTACATGTATTTAAAGACATAGGAGGAGTTAGTTGATGGCCACCCCCAGGTGGTTGTAAGTTCAAGTAGTCGGATGATTTGTCCTCTCTTGTGGAGACAAACCAAATACCTATTTTCACCTTAGATTTAGGTTGTACTTTTGGCCCCAAAGCTCCGTGATTTGTTAAGGTTATTTTCCCCTTTGTGGGCCATGCTTAATTTCTCACCTCTTAGGCATTTCCTTAACCTTGTGTTAATCATAAGTCAAATTTCTAATGAAAAATACAACTCAAACAAACTAAATCAATTTCAAAATGTAAAACTCAATCATGGGATAGTTTGAGATACTCATAGGTCTCTAGCATCAGCATCTCCTACTTATCTTTATTTTGGTTTTGATAATAACTCCCTATCTTTGATAAATCTTATTTGTTCTTCAAAAATAAACTAATCGATTGATAGTCCTTTCCTATTGAATTCTTTGAAGATAATGATCATTTACCTTTATAGAGTATTCATAGGGATTCCTTAGGATGTAATTAATTATGAGCTTGCCTGTAAACTTAGTTTAAAATAAATCCTACTTTTCTTTTTCATGTAAAGTAGAGGAAGAATCTCTAGTACATATGTCATCGTCCTTAAGAGTCCTTATTGAGGTGATTATGTCCATTAAAGAGTAGTGACTTATATCTTTTGAGATTGTATACTAATCCTTGATGATGTACATCACACAATAAGATCTATGATCTATGTGGCATCCCAAAAGATAAATTTCTATATTTTTGTCTCTATTTCTCCCCACAGATTTGAAGACAACTCTATAAAATTTTTTCGCCATAATGATTAGGTCCATTATAGGTGGTATTCTATCTTTTGAGATAGTATATCATGCTTTAATGTCGCACCTGATTGCTTCAATAAGTACCCCCTAAGATTTATGTGGTGTCCCTATGACTCCAATTTAAAATACCACAAGTGGTTGCTAGCTAATACCTCCTATGCTTTAAATCATGTAGGCCAATTTTTTATAGAAGGAAGATAACTTAGGCTATTATTTAATTAGGAAGAAATCTAGAATCTTAAACTCACTCCATAAGAGACTATATTTGTTTGGTATGTAAACATGACTCAGCCTAATGCTAAAAATTTACAAGTTTTTAGATCATTTTAACATATTTATTTTCATCCGAGCCTTATGACAATTAAGCCTACATGCATGATGAAGTTCTGTTATGGGCTAAATCAACTAGAAGTGGTGTTCTCCACTAGAAGGCACCGCTCTTAAAGGCCATGCTTGTCCCCTATCGTATAAGAGTGAAAATTCTCTATATTCAAGAATGGAGCAATATGACATGCATGTTGTTATAACATACAACCATTCAGCTAAGGAGTTTCTAAATCTATTATTATCTTGTTTATATACCTAGGCTTTAGAGTGAGGTTGTGAGTTGCATTAGAATTTAGTTATGAGTTATTAAGTGAAGATAGAAAATTTAATTTTATTCTAAAGAGCCTATCGCTTCTAGGCCACACATCAAACATACACATTTTAAGAGACCTATGAAAAGAATACAATTTCTATTGCATAATCTAAACATAATAATAAAGTATTTAGATTTCATAAAATAATAAAAGGCTAGTGTAATCTCATATACACCCCAAATAGAAAAAAAAAAAGTTGGGTAATTCAATATAGTCTGAATTACAATTAAATCTTACAATAAAATAAATGCTATGGCAGTCTTCAATTATTGTTCTTCTTTCCTTCTTTGGATTAGCTTGCTCTATGCTTCATAGGGCTCCCAGGTCTTTGCCTTATAGCCATTGCTCGTCCTAAACCTCATAGCGCTAATCCTAGTCCTATTACAAAAAGTAATTCTGTATGAAAAAATAAAATTTAACTACACCTGAAAAATAGATATTAGCTAAGTAAACATACAAATCAAGCACTTATATTTCACATATTCAGACTTAGAACCCTACACTTGGGTGACCAAGCCCACCTACCCTAATTCGATTATGCTTAGGGATATAAGCAACACCTGTAAGGAAACGTATTTTATATTTATTTATTATTACAACAATTTCTCAGGCATAATCCCTTGCATAAAACATTGTTAGGCTAATAACAACCTAACATCTAATCTAAAACATTTCATCACAAAACAAAACATATCACCATAACATACACTAGTCTAACTTAATACTAAGATCGGTGACTTAGTATTCTACTGTGAGTGCTGAGACTTAGTGTGGCATGTCTTAATTGGGCTTTAGAATTAGGATTTTTTTAAGTTTAGGATTGTTTAAATTACCCATATCCATGTTTCTTTGTTAATAAATCTAAAAAGAATTTTAGTAGCTTTTATGAATTAATTAAGTTTGGCCATTAATAATCCATTTAGTTACCCTCTCAAGAATCTCTTAATTTGATTAATTATTAAGTAAGAGCTCACAAATCATGATGATATGCTTGAAAAGTAAAATTTACAATGTGCTAAGGATTTTAATGCAATTAAGCTCATGTTTAATAAATAATTAAATTAAGAAGATTAAGCTAATTATTTTTATGATTCCCCACACCAATGAAGAGTCATAATTTCATTAAAAATCCTTATACTAACTGAGCACAAAAGGAGGGTTGATTAACCATATTTTTATTAAATGATTTAATTATGATGGTTTCATATTTAAATTTCATCTAACCATTTAATTAATTAATTAAGCAACTTAAGGGTAATCTTGAAAAATAATTAGGAAGAGGGGTCCTAATTATTATTATTATCCTTACTATTATAATGATTAATTAACACCCTTTAGTCAATTTCATGATTTTCTTAATCTTAATAATACTTAATTCAATAAGAGAGATAATGTGAGTTAAAAATTTTGATTCTTTTAATCCACTTCAGAAATTAGCCCAAGAAAATTATGAGAAGTAGAAGTCACCCAATATATTCAACACATCAAATCTCAATTTAATTAACTGAGTGATAATAGCTTAATTAAGATAATTAAAAATTTTAAACCTTAATTAGTTAATGTTCATTGGATGAAATCTAGAGATTTTATTTTTCTTGGATTCTCCTTTGTCTAAGCTTTCCATAGATGATTTATTTAAATTTATTTATTTTTTTATAATTAGTCAAGATTTTTAAAAAGTTCTATATTTTTAAAGTAATTAATTAGTGCTTAATTAAACACTAATTTAATTACATTTGTAATTTAGTGTGATCTAAAAGGTCTAATTAATTTTTTAAGATTCTAATGTTTATTAAAGTGATCTAAATTATTTTGATGAATTTTTATAGTTTTTATAATTTTTAATCTTAATTAAACCCTAATTTAATTAATTTTATAATTTTGTGTGATCGAGAAGGTCTAATTATTTTTTTAAGATTCTAACGTTTATTAAAGAGATTTAAATTATTTTGATAAATTCCATAATTTTTAATTAATTAATTATTTAAAATAGTTATTTATTTAAAAATAGCCAATTGTCTTCAAAAATTAATAATTATTAAACTAGAAAGCTAATTAACTTGAAAATTTTATGATAGGTAGGCAAGAACATTAAGTTTTTTTTTTTTTTTTTGATATTTTCAAGTTTATTGGTTTAGTATTTTAAGTATAATTAAGGAAATATATATTTCACTAAAACTCAAATTACTCCTAAAATGTACATATAAAATTGGGGTTTTTAGGTTCATTGGATTCCTCTTGAAAAGATGAATCCATAGAGCCCTTTTTTGCATTTTTTTTATATTGTGTTTTATTTTTTATGATTTTTTGATGTTTTAGGTCAAATCTAATAAAATAAATAAATAAAGGAGATCTAATCGGGGCCATCCATTCTATCCAAGTAAGATGAACGGCCCAGAGGTTATCTTCCTCATGGGATGCAGACCAAATAGGGTTAGATTGATGGGATCTATCACAAACATCACCGATCTCATGATCTTCTGATGTTCTTAACTAGAAGTTACTTTATTTCGGGTTGGGGAATTGAAAGAAAGAAAGTGCAATGAGATATAAAGAGAAATCCTAGATTCATGCAAATTTTTCACCAAACACAAACACCTATGGTTGATCTAAAGTTTAGAAAAGTTACCTCATAGAAGCCCACATTCGGTGGATACTAGAAGATCTCCTCGGATCTCCTCCTTTACCTCCCTATGGAATGCTCCGATCATCATGCACCATCACTCGTTGTTAGAAATTTGTGGCTTTTAGACTTAGAGAGCACAATAGGTGGCGAGAGAGGTTTTCTTCTAGTTGGGAGGAGGTGTGTGTGTAATTTTTGCTATGATATGATAAAAAGAAAAGTGTGTGTAGAAAACTCCATTTTTTTTTCTTCATGTCCTCATATGTGAAGAAAAAAAAAATTCTCCTCATGCTCACTTCCCTCTTTCTTTATTCCTTTGTGTTTGGCATGCCCTTTTCTTTATTAGATCTAAAATTTTGAATGGATTTGGTGTATGGGAGGTGAGTGAACTCATTTTGGGTTATGACTTGAGTTGACTCAACTTAAGCCAAATTGAGTTAGGTTGAGTTAGAAGAGTCTTACTTGCCCAATTGATTTAAGATTAAGTTTAAAATATATTAAACTAATTATTTATAATACCTATGATTAATTAATGTGATTTAACTTAAGCCTAAATCAACTCAATTTAACCTAAAAAAGTCAAATTGGACTAATTTGGGTTCACTTAGGACCATGGGCCAAATTTATCGAATTAGATGAATTAGATCTAAATGAAAGTTAAATTGAGTTTAATTAGGTTTTGAAAGTGATTTAAAGAATTAAATTTTATTTTAATTTATTTTGATTTTGTCTTGATAGGCGTATATAAGTTAATTTGGGCCAATTCGGGTCACATTTATCAATTGACCAAATTAGCTAAATTGAGTGTGACATTGAGAGTTGAGGCATATTCGATAATAAACTTAAGAATAATATTAAGCATTGATTTAGTTTAATTTAGGTTGAGTTAAGTTTTGATTTAAACCCATTTTTGATCAAAATTGGGCTTAATGAATTGGGGTTCATTATTAAATGACCAATATGACCCAAATTGAAGTGTGTTCAAGCTTAAATTATAGTTGATTGAGTATTTTAAAGGACATGGAGTAATTGATTTTGATTAATTTGAATTTCATTTTGATTTAGACCTATTTTGAGCCAATTTGGGCTTAATGGGTTAAATCATGGTTTACTTGGATTAAATGACCAATTTGGTCAAATCAAACTCACAAAAAATTTAAATTATGTTCGAATATAATTTTAAAGTATTTTGAAATTTTTAATTTATTTTGAGTTTAGGTTCAATAAGGTCGATTCAGGTTCATTTAGACTTAGTGACCCAATTAGGCTATTTAAGTCATCAATAGATTAAGAATTAATTTGTTTAGTATTTTATTATATTAATTTCATAGATATAAGCATTTAGGATTATTAAATTGATCAAATTTTGATTAATTTGATTTTTGGCTTTGTGGGGCCCATGTGGGCCACTCTAGGTCATACAATTTGATTGACTACTCTGAACCACATCTAGATTTATTTTTTTGGGTTCATTTAGGCTTATGTATTTATTTTGTGCCTTTTTGGTTTGATTTGATTTATTTTTGATTTTATAGGATTTTCTTAAATTTAGCTAATTTTGAGCCGAGATAGTTTAATTGAGTTAATCAAACTGAATTACTTTAATCCGGGTTCAGTTGAATTCAGATTTCATTTTTAATTTAATATTTTAATTTTTGCTTTAGTTGAGGTTGTGCACTTATCCACTAATCATAGTATTCTAAAGGCCTAATTAGAAAGCTCCTAATCTAAGGTCGGAGATCCTAATTCACTAAGATTATAGTGATTATTAACCTCACTTAAGGTCAACAAAACCTTAGTGCCTAAATTAAATCCTTCGTGAAAGAGGAGGGTTGTCAACCTCACTAAAAGTAAGGTCAATAAAAACCTAAGTAAATGGATTAAATAAGATAAATGATTGGATTATAAATGAAAATGGATAATTATTTAAATCATCTATGACATGGACATGTAGATAACTTATAAGTTTTGGACAACCTATATTAGGTTTGGCACCATAATTATCTTATCTCCATAGACTTCTTGAGTTAGGATTATATAATATTGAAGTAAAACTTTAACCATAAGTAATTTAATTAAAAAATAGATTACAAAATAAATAAATCTCCTTTAAAATCAACATTAAGACTAACAATTAATCAATTAAATCAATTTAACTTAATTGAGATGCAAAACTATGCCACTCAAATAATATCATCATAAATTATTTAACTTAATGAATTTGATGAAAATGAATAATTGATTGTAACTGAAAATAAATAATTGATTAAATCATCTATAACATGGACATGTAGATAACTTAGAAGTTTAGGACAACCTATATTAGGTTTGGCACCATAGTAATCTCATCTCCAAAGTCTTCTTGAGTTAGGATTAGTGTTCAAATAATATTGAAATAAAACTTTAACCATTAACAAATTTAATTAAATAATAAATTACAAAATAATCTCCTTCAAAATCAGCATTAAAACTAACAATTAATCAATTAAACCAATTGAACTTAACAAGGATGTAAAACTACGAAGCTCAAATAATATCATCATGAATCATTTAACTTCATGAATGAGGTAAATCTAAAATCAAACTTAATAAAATGTTAAATATGAAATGAATGCTAATTAAAATAATTAATTGAATTAAACCTTAATATTTGATTGGTTATGTCAACTATAAAAATAAAATAATAAAATAAATCAATGAAATTTTAAATTGAAATTACAAATTTAAATTTTAAATAAATTAAACTAAAATAAAAGATTAGTTGAATTAAATTAAATAATTTTCAAGCTATAATAATCACAATATCAATCTAATTATTAACCTTAATAAATGATTAAACTCTTAATTGAAATCTAAAAAAATGATTACATTAAGCTTCAATCAAATTATAAATTAATTAAATTAAAACATATTAATCAATTCAAACCAAACTCAAATGAAAGGATAAAATCATTAAATATAAGAAACATTGAAATGATTTAATATAAATCATATGAAATAAAATCTTTGAAGTAAAATTTGAAGAAAAGAATTAAATATTGATTTAATGAAAAGAATTAAACATTAATCAAATTATTACAATTGAATTAAATCGAACTAAAACCTAATAAATCTATAATCAATATCAATCAAAACCACTTAAAGTTAAATAACTTTAATAAACTTAATCTTTAACTAAATAAAAATAACTAAATTAAATTCAACTAAATCATTCAAACAAATCAAAAGGGTTAATTAAGATACATAGTTCTTTAGTTTGACCCCTAGAATGGATTTTCATCTGAGGGTGAAAATTTAATTCTACTAGGATTATGATGTTAAATAGAATGGGTTTTTATACTAAGTAGAATTTATTTTATTCTTTATCCTTAAAAACTTAAATTCAACTTTAACAAAAAAAACTTAAAATTAAAATAAAATCATTTAAAATAGAACCATCAAACGACAAAATTAAACAAATCCTGACTTTAATTTAAAACTTGAACTTGAAAGGCCTATTGCAGGCATAAAACATAAGCCCCCTCTTTCATACACTAGATTGACAAGTCACTGACTTTAGAATTAGGTTAGGTCAATGTGTTAATTATGATATAATATATTTCTTATTTTATTATGTAATATTTTAGACTAGATGGACAGGATTGTTTAGTCATTAGTTTGGATGTTAGGGTGTTCTTTTTAAACTAACATAACTTTTTACAGGGGGTTTTGCTTAAAGGGATCACTATCATAAAATATAATAAACATTGTTTACTTGCAAGTACTGCTTGAGTCCTTAAGCATAGCCTAATATGATAGTTGAACTTGACAATCACTAATGTTAAGCTTGTATATTTAAAATATTAGCTGCTAGTTTGCTATATGTTTTTTGTAATGTCTGTTTTGCAAGGTTTGGAATTTTATTTTGAAAATTTCAGATGTAATTTGAATCTATAATTAAGTTAAAATCTATGGATTTTAAGATTAACTTGAGCTAACTGTACTATTTGATAATTCTCGGTGGAGCCTAAGGTGGTCCCTAAAGATGGTGGCGATCCTGAAGTTAATGAAGACCTATAGATCAAACTTTTAGTTCTAGGCCAGGCTATATAAAAACAGAGCTAGACTGCCCACTTTTTTCTTTTCTGGGGTGTATAGTGGTACCCGGTTGCATTGACCTATTTTATTTATTTAAATTTGACTTAATTTATTTTGGGGTGCATAATAGAACTACATTCTTTTTCATAAGTTTCTTTTTATGATTGTTGTATTTTATGATGAAGCCTAGATACATTAGGCTATTAGAAAAATAAAATAAAATCTTCACCCCATTAAATTAATTCAATTTAAATATAAATAAAAAACCCATCACCTCACAATAATTACAAGTTCTAGGAATAACTTAAAAGTAATTAAAAATAACTAGATTTTGTGAATCATGCGAGTGTATTGTTCGTACTTTTTGAATTGGGTGCTTCACCTATTGCATATAAAGGGGCATCTGACCTATAAGGATGACAACTCTTCTTGGAGAAGTGTGTCTTCTCATTTTTATTTGACTCATAACTATTTTCTAACTACATATCATCTTAGGCATGAACTAAATACACAAAGTCTTTAAATAAAATTATGAGTCCATATACATAAAAAATTAAAATTTATTGCATTAGCTAGATGTATAACATACTAAGTGTTATCTTAGGGCTAGAGAGTTAGTTTAGGCACCTAGCCTTCTTTCCTAAATACAACAATCTATCCATCTTACATGCATAGACTGAAATCATGGTTTTAAAAATTGATTAGGTTGTGTTAGCTAGAAACCCTTCTAGGCGGAAAATAAGCCCAAAAGAGTTAGGGATATGTTTATTTTCTTAAGTAAGAAAAAGAACCGATAATGCCCAGATTAATAAAATTAGGCTTATGTCAGAAGTGCTTTTAGACTTAGGTTCTGAAGCATCCTATTGGAATAAGTCTTCAACTCCTAAGCATTTCTATAATATTATGTTATTAGAATATAAATTCTAGATTTGGAATAAAATGTTAACTCAAAATCTTAACAATTTTAATTTCAAAGATGTAAAACCTAACAGTAAGATAGTTGAAATGTTTATTAGGCTTCCCAACATCTAAAAGTATTTCCTACCTATTCCCTATTGGCTTCTAAAAAGAACTCTTCCTACTTGAAGCATCCTCTTTCAAATTTTTAAATTAACCATCCTTTTAAGATAAGCTTTAAAATCCATAGAGATGAAAATCAATTTCTTTAATCTAGAGTACTCTTAGAAGGAATTTCCTTTCTTCTAATATATAAATAAGGAATTGTGAACCTTATAATAAAATAGACTCTGTTCTACTTCTCCATATAGTTTAGGAGAAAAATATATAGTACATCAAAGACTAATTAGCCTTAGGAGTCCTTGTTAAGTAATTGAATTCATTATAGAGTAATATGTTTATTTTTGAGATAATATATTCATCCATTAATGATGTATTTGATTACTTAAATAAGAACCCCCAAGATCTACATAGTGTTTCAAATAAAATTCCTATTGGTGGGCCAAGATAAGTTAGAAACTAACTAGGACTAGCAGGTAAACTACAAAGCCAAGGGCTAAATTAGTTCATAGCATCAAATAAAGTAAAAAATATTAATGATAAGAAATATGAGAGTTAGGATTTTCCTAATGGGTCTTTAGTCCATTGAAAGCAAGAAAGTAGGATGACTAAAGTTTGGGCTAAGTTAACTCATTAATGTCTACCTAATGAACCTATGATAAGTCAAAATATAATAAGGTTAAATGCATGGGGTAAGAGAATAGAATATATTGGTTAGCCTTACTAAAAAATTATGATTAATAAAGTTTGGTGGACTAATATAAGTACATCACATATATTGGTATTGATTAACACAACTAAACAAAAATATAATTAGAATGGACTACATTAAATTTAAGGAATTTAGAGAAATAATTCACTATCTCCTTAGGCTATAATGCTATTTTACTATTGGTTAAAGATATAATTTATTAATGGCTAAAACATGCTAGACTAAATCGAAATATTTGAAGTATTTTGATAACTCACTAAGATTTTTAGAGATATTTTGCTATCTCTTAATGGCAACTACATTTTTATTATCACCTATGAATTTAAGTGGTATTTTATTGCCACTTATAGAAATAATGGTTTATCTTATCTATCAATTAAAAATGTGAGGAGAATCTTACTACTTATAGAGCTAAAAGTATTTTAATTATCACCTAATACAACTATTACTTAAGCCTTAATGAAATAGGACTAAGACTATCTATTTAGATCATGCAAGTCATAAAACTAGTAAGACTATATTATATAATTCGTTATGCTGTATTAAATCCGTGCGTCTATTGTAATACCATAGTATTTTGATGATCATAAACATTATTTAGTTGATTTTTGTGCAAATTGAATCCTAATATTACAAGAAAAATAAAAGCTAAAATACTTTATATATATATATATATATATATATATATATATATATATATATATATATATATATATATATATATATATATATATATAGAGAGAGAGAGAGAGAGAGAGAGAGAGAGAGAGAGAGAGTCTTACATGTATGTGCTATATAATAGAGATTGTTAAGAAAAATAGTATACACATACCCAAATATAAGAAAAATCAAAATGGATCATATTGTATAATATAAGTCATACAATATGATATACCTTAATCTATAATATTATAATTAGTTATGCAAATTTATATTTGTTAAGATTTTTGAAATTAGAATTAATTATTTTATAAGATGAGAATTACAACATATGACCAATTTTATTTCAAAGTACTAAATTGCTTAAGTAATTTATATAATTAGAATTATTTCAAAATATAAACTAATTTTATTGCATATTGTACATCATACTATATGATGTACATTACAATATATGTTGAGTTTTAAAATTTATCTAATTAAGTAGCTAAAATTAAGAGCTATTTTTTATGAACCAGATTTAACTAATCATACTTAATAATGTGAATTATAGTATATGATCAATTAATACTTTATTTATTCTATAGATTTAGGATTTTGAGCTCAGTGTACTAAAAATAAATTAAAATTTTTCAAATTCTAAATGTTAAGTAGTGTGAGAAATAGTATGATAATTTAGAGAGATATTTTTTGAAGGAATAATTTGAGATTATGTTTGAAAATTCATACGAGGAGCTTTTAATATGTGTGAGCACAAAAAGGTTATCCTATTTCTCTATCTACCTTATAATCCTTTGAGTTTAAAATATGAATGTTATAGAAGCTATAATTTTTTGTTTATGAGAAGTCACTTGAACTCAGAATATTTATAAAGATTTTGGTGTTACTAGTTGATGGGGTAGGGTAGTAGTCTTTTGGCTTAGATAATAAGTTTGTTTGGTTCATGTAATTGAATTAATGTAATCTAAATATCACATCTTTTCCGTGTTTAGTCGTTAATGTAATTACTGTGTAAAATTTTACGATATTTCATTTTCCTTTCTCAGCTATTTTTCGTGTAAACGAAATACTCCCGAATTCAGAAGTGACGGTTAACAACAGCACGTAGAACTCCTCGTCCCCCGTCTTTCGCATACCCGCCAGTTTGAGAGAAGAGAGCCGCAAATCCTGTCCTGTGACGGGAAGGTGAGATCTCATCGATATTGCTCAGCCCTTTTACAGCTACGCTGTGCCGCAGAACCCTGTGATCGGCCGACCGCAGAATTATCGTAGCCACAGAAGTGCGGCAATATTCAGCTCATCTCTATCTGGTTGGATCTTCGGCTCTTTCCTCTTTAGAAGATTTGGATCTCCGCTCCTGAAACCTGAACAAGGAAAACCATCAAGGCTTAGAAGAAAGAGAACCAGGCTTCACCGACAGCCATGAGTTCCATGAAATTTTGCCATGAATGGTAAGCGATTGTTTTTATTTATTTCTAATAAATTTTTTGAGATTTTAGATTCCTTGTTTACCTTTTGTTTACAGTAACAATATTTTATATCCAAAGGAAGACAAGGAGCAAGATCCTCCTCTATGCATGTAGAAATTGCGATCATCAGGTCTTGTTTTTGTGTTTGGTTATCTGATTTTTTTTCTCGAATCCTATAGTTTTTCCTTCTGCAGTTTATGATATTCTTGGTTGTAAAATAGTTGACTTATGGGTTATGTTAGAAACCCCTTGAAAGGCTAATAAAAGAGATTGACGCAGATTAAAATGTTTATTTTCTGTTCAGTTTCCTGTATTGAACTATTCTAGCTTCAGTATGTATCTTAGCTAACTTATACAGCAATTAGAAGCAAAATTTGAAATAAATTTAAAATGATACCAAGGCATTATTGTAAAGTAATGTAAAGTTGTAGTAAATGGCTTTATGTTTCATATAATAACCATGATTTGCAGGTAATGTGTTTTTTATTGATAGCTAACATAAACTGAATACTTCAAAATCTGGATGGTGTAATCATATAGTGACATTTTAAATGAAAAAAATAAAACTATTATAACATTTTCTTAAAAATTCAGAACTTCTCATTCATATAGAAAGCATGCAGGAAAACCAATAAACCTGCTTAAAAGTTCTATAAAAATAATCAAATACTTCATCTTCAGAATGGTAAGAACTTTTATCCTTCTTGAGCTTAGGAGACTGCAGAGAACTATTGTGTCTATCGAAATGTGATCGACCACGACGTTGGCGAGTTCACACAAGTTCTCCAGGATGTAACTGCTGATCCAACTCTTCCAAGAACCAGAAGCGCTAAATGTTCTGTTTGTGGTCATCCAGAAGCTGTATTCTTCCAGGTCAGTTCACTTTCTTCAGTTGCTTTCTATAGAAGCCTTAAAGACTTTCACTAATTTCTTATCACCTGAGATCCTACAAACTAAATTCTACAATCAAAACATATAATTTTTGAATCATAGATCACTGTGCAGTTCTGAATGATCATCGAACTTTGCAGGCAGCTGCAAGAGGTGAAGAGGGAATGACACTATTCTTTGTCTGCTGCAATCCAAATTGTGGTCATCGTTGGAGAGATTGATGAATCTGAACAAGAGTCCATTTAGTAAAATAATGGAGCTTTGAGGTTGAGTATAAGTGAATTATGTGATTGTTTTTTGAGTTAAGGGTACTATTTTTTGGTTTTCATGATATTAGTATCCCCTATTTTTGTACCATTTTTTTGGTTTCTTTCTAGATTTAATAAAGTTTTCAGGATTTTCATAAATTTGAATTTTAATGAAGTTATTCTTTAATGTAACTAAAAATAAGCCAGAATCTAGAATTAGCTAATACAAAAAAAAACCTACAAAAACAAACTGATAATAATCTAACATTGTTCCAGGACCGTGTTCGTGTTTAGCAATTCTGGCCATGTGGGTAGCAATATTAGCTGATGCATTATGTTTTACGTTACCATCAGTAGACCATTGTTAGAACTCCAAAATTTATATCTTTTGTGAGATATCATTAATTACTCTCTTTTATCATGTTTAGCAATCAGAGATGACTTTAGTTTTAGTTCTCTCTCTTGTTCATTACAAGAAGACTTCAAAAAAGTAATTTTTTTTAAAATTTTTTTGTATGTAAAGTAAATACTGAGTTATTTAAGGAGGAATAGGGTTGGATTATTCTCGCTTATGAATGATATTTCTTGGAGATATTCATGGTATACATGCGGAAATCATTCAAGGATTCTCAAAGTTCGGAAGTTGACATTGACGTAAACACTCTGTAAGTCAAGAATTGTGACCCATTCTTCTCTAATTCCTTTTTTTAAAAAAATATTTTTTGCCTTCCATCTACTGCTTTGGCAGCGCTTTCCTTTGTTTTCTGGTTCTATTTTGCGAGCAGCGGCGATTAAGTGATTGCAGATAATTTCATGTTTTCTGTGATACTTTTTTTTATAGCTTCATGATAGTTTGTGATCATGCAAAGTTTAATATTTGCCTGAAATTTTGAAAGGTATTTGAGTGGCAGAATTTGTTTTCATTCTCTTTATGTTTTTGGTATGTGATTTTGGTGGTTGATTAGGTTTTAAAATAAATCGTAGATGTTCTCTTGGACTTGATTTTGTTGTTGTTCTAGATTCTCGATGGGATTTTTATTATTGAATCTGTTGAGGCATAGAGTTTGATTACGAGTTTACAAAGTGAGCTATGGTTCTTTGTCACGCATAGGTGCCGAAAATACTCTGGCGGGGATGTGATTTACTCATGTGACCTTTGTTTTAATTGTTACTTTTTCTTGGTATTTCTTTGTTCTTGCAAGATAAGCTCTTTTATATTTATTGTTTGGTAAGAATTTGTTTGAAATCTTTCTCTGTGATTTTTAAGGGAAAAATTTTGAGTTTTGAATTGAGAGAGTTATATATATATATATATATATATATATATATATATATATATATATATATATATATATATATGTTAGAATCTCTGATGTGTTCTCTCTTTTCTTTGTTTCAGAATGCAAGGAAACCACACATTTTGATAAGGACTTAAATTTTAAGGACTCTAGTTCTACCACCGCTTACTTCTACAACAACCGACTTAACCATAGCATGCTAAAATGTCATGCATCAAAACATTCAATTCCCGTGAGATTGAAGAGTTTTTCTGGACGCCTTCAATAGAGAAAATTCGTGGAGAAGTATAGATTGATTCCTTAATTAATTGTTAACATTTATCCCATTGTTTGTACCATGTTTTACAACTCACAAAAGTAATTTGATTTTACAATTTTTACAAATATGTTACAAATATGGGTATTAATAATGAGAACTTATCAATGAAGCGCTAAACATTCAAACCTCATAGCCTGTACATTTTGTAACATGGTGTGTTGCTTAATTGGTTTTCAGGTACAATTTTGATCCTGAATGATTTTCCTCTTCCCGGTCGATATGAATGGGTGAAGTTGTTTTCTTTTAATAAAATTGATAATCTCTTTATGAGTTTTCATTTAAGAATTTTTTTTTTTTTGCTTATTTATATGTAGTTATCTTTCTTTCATATGACATTTACAGTGAATCCTTTTCCCATTTCCTTTGTTCTTAATTGTTTCATTATACTCTCCATACTACTGCTGTTTTACTTGTTTTTGTTTTCCATTTACCTTTCGTAGTTTTCCTTTGAGTTGTGTATTTATCCCAAGCAACTATAATTCGCTTTTTTATGGGCATACAGTGAGTATTATTTTTTGTGAATTTGAGTTAATTGATTTTTCAAATACAGTTATTCATATTTTTTGCTTTGATTTTGTCATACTTTGTTTACATATAATTCTTGTTTTGCTCTCATCTTGTAGAATTTGAATTTTTTAGGTCATTATTTGACCTAAAAAGATTATGTAATTTTTAATATATATATATATATATATATATATATATATAGCTTCCTATGAAAGCAAAATAAAACAATATTTTAAAATAAATGGATATCATTAAAATAAATTTATTTATCAGTAAGTTATATGTATATCATCATATTGTTGGTTTTCTACTTTAAAATAAATATATTATAATCTTTTTTTTAACTAAATAGTAAATTTTTATTTATAAAATATTTATATTTTAATATATAATTAATTTATTAATTTAATATTTCAATTAATGAAAAAAAATTCACTAATTTCTAAAATACAAGAGTATTCACAATATGTATTTACTTTACTTTACATATGCTCCAAACGTAAAAAAATATATACTTCCATGTATTTACTTTACATACAACCAAACAATCAGAAAGTATTCAAAATTCATCAGATTCACTTTATAATCAGATTTATTTTTAATCGATTCTAAATGCAAAACAATCCAGATTAAAATGCATTAGAAATTTTACTTTACTGAACCAAACGCTTGAATTAAAGCGTGTATTTGGAATGCGCAACCAACGCAACCAAAACAAAAGTTAGTTTACTCTTAGAATACCTTAAAAATTAAATTCATAATATTGAGACTAATATCAAAAATGTTATATATTTCTTAAATCTTCATGAGATTATAACTAAAAAATAATAATATGGAAGTTAATAATTTTCTTCAATTTAATTAGCCTCAATATAAATTTTTGAAGTTAATTTCATAATTTTTACTAAAAATAAATTATTTAAAAAATTTTAAATGCATTAAAATTATATTAAATAGAAGGGGGATTTACATACATACCACGTCAAACATGCATATTTACATATCTAACACCTAAACTTAGATATTAACTTATCTAACACTCTAATCTTCAATATCACAACAAAAAATTTTTTCATCTTTTAAAAGTGAAATGCAACTTTTAAGTATAGTGTTAGATAAGTAAATATCTAAGTTTAGGTGTTAGATATGTAAATATGCATGTTTGACGTGGTATGTATGTAAATTATAAGGGACCTAATCAACAACTATGTAGTTCCTTTACTCATAACAGGCTTCGATAGGCCAAGGTGAGTCCAAACCCATTAGGCCCACCGCTTTAAAATGAATTAATGGAGATAATTAATTAAAAGCTTCGATGGTCCAAATTAAAAGCACTGTGTATATTGTTCTCTGACCGAGATTTTATTCATAATTTATAAGTGAATCAATTTATAGGCACACATAATAAATAGATAATTTTTTAGATTCAAAGATAACTATAAACTTTGCATCCCGCGATTCCAATAAATATTTAAGAATTTTATTCACATATTCTACATTAAAGTATTTTTTGGCCAGCGATGTAATAATTATAGTAAATTGAGTGTACATATCGATGATGATTTCATTTAATTGTTAACATAATAAGTAATTGGACTTCAAAGCATTGAAAAAGTAATTATAACACTTAGAATTAAATTGTACTAATTTGTGCTCATGTTACCATTCATTAAAAAGTATGTTTAAATATTTTTCATTATCAATTTTATAAATGATCACTACAGGAAAAAATACTTTCAGCAGCGATATTTATAACCTATAACAGCGCTTAAAACCGCCATACAACTAGTTGCAGCGGTTTTCGAACGGACACAAAACTGCTTCTTTTTGCCTTCCGCCACAAATTCATTCCGCGGCGGTTCTATAATCGGCGGGGAAAATTACTCGCAGTGATTTTGTAGAAGGATTAAAATAATGTTGAAAAGTTGCAATTGGATGATGTAATACCATAGTGCGGTTATTTTAAAAGAAATTTTTAAAATATATATAATTTAAAATATAATTAGTAATTTAAGTATCTTAAAAATAAAATTTAAATATAGAGATAATGCCTTTATCGCCGATTATCTATCAGTCAGCTTAAACCATTAATTTATATATAACTATCGCTTTTAAATTATTTCAGATTCCCAAACATATATAATTCGCTTAATCTTATATAAACCAGATAAATCGCTCGTTAAACTACGAATTTATATCTATATTTAAATTTTATTTTTAAGATACTTAAATTACTAATTATATTTTAAATCATACTTATTTTAAAAATATCTTCGTTATTTTATTATTTGAATGTGGCATATGGCTCTACTTTAGCAAATGATATATCAAAATAAAGTATCTTACTCCAATACCAATTGAAGTATACAACACACCCAATAGAAGTGATTTGGTCTGTCACTTTAAAATAATGTTAACTTAGTTTCTTAAGAAACTATTTTTAAAAAAGAAAAAACAGTGAATAACATAATATTTTATTTTTAAAAATAAAAGAAGAAATTAATCATGCAAAGTAATCTAAAGTAAAGACATAAATGATTGTTGATTTTTATTTTTTATTTTTACTTTCACAATTAGTTATCACACAATATGCTCCAATAATTAAGAGCAATTAGAATCACCAACTAATCATCATCTAACACAAGTGATATTAAAATCACAATATTCTTCATCATATCAACACATGAAAGGAGCAAGTAAATAAATTAAAATAAAGAAAACAATGTATAAAAGTAAAGAGCAAATTTATCTTAACTAATTTATCATTAGTTGGTGCTAATGTTGATCTTCACACCCTAAATCGTCTATTAAAATTTTCTCTCCTCTAATACGATGGAGAAATCTCCCTCCTTAATGAGTAATGAAAAAATTTTACATCCTCTCTTAAGAGTTGGGGTTGTTTTAGTACTATTTAGCCCCTTTAATAATTTGCTAACCTACTTTCTCCGATTATTTTCTTAAATAGGTGAAACTCTTTTAAAATAAAAAATGTTTAAATAATTTCAAAGCCTTATAAAGCATATTGCGAACATATTATTGGCTTAATTGAGCTTGAGACCTGCTGAGGTCATAATTACTTATGGTGACCAAGTACGTTACCTTTGATTTTTAATCTCATCATTTAATCATTAAGACTTTTAAAAATAATTTAAAATACGTATTCTCCATGAAATTCTTAATTTGAGTTTGAAACATGCACTGGCCCGATTTTGAGCAAAATTTTAAACGGAATATTATTAAAAATTAATTTAACAAAAAGATAATTTTAAAAATATATATATATACAAGGAGCTGGTCGCCCAACTAAATGGCAACTAGCTCCATCGCCATTTTCCCAGGCCGGCTTCTTGGCCCGCCTTCATTTTTATTTGTTTTTATTTTTTGTTTTTTTTCTCTCACTATTTTGTATTTATTTATTATTTATATTTAATATTTTAATTTTATCTTAAGTTTTCTTATTTTTTAAATTTAATGTTTTTTTTAATTTAATTCAATTCATTTATTTAAGTTATTATTTTATCTTTTTTTTTTTATTTTGTTATGTAATTTTTTTTTTAATTTAAGATTTTATTTTCATTGTTTAATTTTAAGAATTTTTATTTATTTATTTCATCTTTCTTTTTTTTCTTATTTAAAATTTTAAATTTATTTTTAATATTTTTAAATATTTTTAAATATTTTTTATATTTTAAATATTTTAAATATGTTTTTTATTTTTTGTAATTCATTTTTATTTTTAATATTTTGTTTTTTAGATTATAATGATATATTGATTTTTTTTATTTTATTAAATTTACCTAAAAATTATATTAAATTTGTTATGTTGAAAGTGTGGATTAATAAATTCTAATTTTTTAATAAATTATTATATTAAAAGATTTTATTAAATGTTATTTTCAGTTTTTCATTATAAATTTTTTTTATAACATCATAAATTCAAACTTGAAAGTAATATTTAATTTACAAATTAATTTACATTACTAAATAAGAATTCAACACATAATTCAAGAAGTTAAAACTTGAAAATAATATTCAAATTTTAAAGTAATTTACATTATCACACTTCCCTACAACTAAAAATATGTAATCTAATACATTCGTCTATGATATTGTGGTGTTGTATGCAACCCTGAGGTGTATTGATCTAGTGCTCTTCTTGGTCGTTCCCAAAGGTTATGTTGCAATTTATCATCTTCTTGATTTTTTTTCTTCTTCTTCTTCATGACCATGTTGAATTTCTTCTCTGGATTGTTGTCGACCAAATAGATTATTAGTATTATAATGAAAGAATGTGAACATAGAAGGTACCCATATGGTGGATTGTTGCACTGAATTGGACGTTGTTGTATAACCATAAGTAGATACTATGCTTCTTGGAGAAATGCCTTGGTTACTTTGTTGTTGATCCTAAAAAATATTGAATGATGGCCATTGAATATATGGTTGTGTGGGAGTATAAATTTGGGTTGTCATTGATGGACTTTGTTGTGTAGTATGAAGACTTTATTGTGTATCACTTTCAGATTCATCCATGAGTTCTCGATAGATCTCTGACTGACCATATTTCGTTGTTGTTGAGCCTCTGCACTGAATGAATTAATGGTAAGCATCATTCAGGATGCAAACAACAAGTCATATTTACCCTGTTAGGCTTTGTAGCTTCTTTGAGTTTCCTATAGATGTAGATGTCTTGATCGCGACCTAGGGAGTATGCTGAAAATATTTCTAAATCCTTTAATAAAAGAAGATATTGTGAGTGTATTTCGGACTCCAGAAAGCATCCTATAATAAATAAAATATATGCGCGAACAAAACAAACTAACTCTAATTCTGATACATTCATGCAAGACTACCTTGCAAAGGTCCATCTTAGCAAGCATAATAGTATACAAGTTTTTGCACAAGCTTGACCTATATTAAATTTTGCAATGATGTTATGATTATTTGGATCATGATAAATAAATTCAGTAATTGGGTATGACTTGAGGAGCTCATTATAACAATTCGGTGAAGTTGGCTAACGTAAAGTAGGATCAACAACATTATGACCAACTAGGGCTTCTCTGTTAACACGCAAACTAAGAATCATACCTACATCTTGGAGAGTGATTGTCCTTTCACTTACAGGCAAGTGAAAAGTATTTGTTTGGGAGATTAACGTTCAACCAAGGCTATTAATAGATGAAGATCTAAACAAATAAATTGTATATGTTAAAGAGTTTCTACACTATAACTTCAAGCACATCGATGAATCATGGACATTGATCAGCCATTATTGGGCCATGAGTAGGTGGCTAGCAACTTCTAGCATTGTTCCTTGATGCAAAGCAAGTCAAATTTATACTAATTGAGTGGTCATTTAAGAAAATTATTTTATGATAACTAATATTTTCTTATAACCATATCTGGGTGTATTACATGATGTGACCATGTTGAATTTCTTCTTCTTGATTTTTTTTCTTCTTCTTCTTCATGACCATGTTGAATTTCTTCTCTGGATTGTTATCGACCAAATAGATTATTAGTATTATAATGAAAGAATGTGAACATAGAAGGTACCCATATGGTGGATTTTTGCACTGAATTGGACGTTGTTGTATAACCATAAGTAGATACTATGCTTCTTGGAGAAATGCCTTGGCTACTTTGTTGTTGATCCTAACCAATATTGAATGATGGTCATTGAATATATGGTTGTGTGGGAGTATAAATTCGGGTTGTCATTGATGGACTTTGTTGTGTAGTATGAAGACTTTATTGTGTATCACTTTCAGATTCATCTACGAGTTCTCGATAGATCTCTAATTGTACCATATTTCGTTGTTGTTGAGCCTCTGCACTGAATGAATTAATGGTAAGCATCATTCAGGATGCAAACAACAAGTCATATTTACCCTGTTAGGCTTTGTAGCTTCTTTGAGTTTTCTATATGATTAGCGACCTAGGGAGTATCTTTAACATATGTAGTCAATATATAATATGTCAACAACCATCCTAGATAGTATACGGTACTTTGTCTGATTTCTTTTCGACCATCCAATGACATCAAAACTTTCACTTTCAGCACAAATCTCTAAACCAACATCTAAGTATTTATCCAAATCAGATTTTGTTGGTCTTTTACTTACCTTTGCTGTAACATATGTAGTAAAATCATACCATCCACTAAATTGTTTTCTATCAATTACTTGAGCAGCCAAACTAACATTATCTCCATCGACTTTCCCGGATGTCCCAACCCCCAAGTTGCCATTATCACCTTCAAGTTCAAAATAAACTACATATTCTTCTAATAATTCATACAATGGGTTGCATATAAAAGCCACATTTCTCATGCATTCATCTCCTGCATAAATCTTAGAATATGCAAACTCAATCACCATGAATTTCATTCTTAGATCCATAATAGCACCAAAGGCCATAAGAAGATTATATTCACCCAGTATTTATCAATTTTTCTTTCATTTTATTAGTCATTTTCACAATGAAAAATTAGTTGAAAGTGAACCCTCATCTAAAACTTTTTTTATAGTGTAGATTTGAGAGAGGAATAAACAGGTTGTAGGGTACTCAGTGCTAGAGATAATATTAGTAGCTTCATTAAAAAAGTTTAATACATCACAAACTTTTTCAATTTTATCCCATTCTTCATCTGTAAGATTATTAATATGTGCAACTTCTCTTTCACCAAAAGAAAACTTCATTTAATTTCAATACAACTGTCAATATAGAGTAAGTAGAGTTCCAACGAGTAGGACAATCCATCACAAGTTTTCTAAAAGTTAATATTAATTGTTGCACAATATCAGCAAATTTTAGTAATCTTCCTTTTGATGCATTAATAAAACTAACTAAATCTTTTATTTTTTTCAACAATATATTCAATACTTTTTATTGTATCTTTCACCATTAAATTTAGAATATGAGCACAACAACGTACATGAAATAATTGTTCACTAAAAATTAATTTCTTTTTTATTCTAAAACTATTCTTTAGTAACTTAATGGCCCTATCATTATTAGTTTCATTATCAACTGATATGGTAACAACTTTATTTTCAAGACCCCAATCAAAAAGTGTCTTATAGAATGTATCGACAAGTTCAGTTGCAGTGTGTGGAGGAGCAAAATGTAAAAAACTTACAACACATTTTTGTAACTTCCAACAAGTATCAACATAATATGCTGTCACAATCATGTAAGATACCCTCCGATTTTTTGACTTCCATATGTTTGTGGTAAAACTGATTTTATTTCTATTTTTAAATGAGTTTCTAAACTTTTTTTCTCCTTTTCATACACCAACATAACATCATTTCGTGTTGTAGCTCTAGAATATCTAGTGAAATAAGGAGACATCAACTTTAAAATAAGATTAAACCCAAATTCCTCAATAATTGAAAAAACTTCTCTTTAATCAAAATATAATGTGCAATCATCTCTCTAACTTTCTCATGATCATATCTTAATGTAGTTAAAGCTCCACCATCTTCAACTGTTTGGAGCCTTCCACTTTCATTATTAGTTGGCTGAAAAGATAACAATTCTTGTTTCTTTAAAGTATGAATTCTAGCAACACAACGCTCTAGATGCCTTTTAAATTAGGTGATAGCACCTGTATTTTCTAGAGCAAGCTTTTTCTTGCAATGCATACATTCCCCCTTCCTTTGACCATCTGAAAGAATTACTTCTTTGAACTCTTCCCAAATCTTTGATGTCTTCTTTCTTTTCTTTCTTCCTAATACATTTTCAACATCAATATCTTCATTATCATTATTAACATTCTCCCCATCACCATCATTTTTATTAACATTATCATCATCGTAGTGTTCATCTGTAATCTCAAAGTCAGTAATACTATTAAGATTTTGTTGGTCATCCAAATGAAATTGAGTATGCTCCTCAAAATTTTCATTCCCAACACCATTAGAGTCATTAACATTAACTTCGATCCTTTTCCATTGAAACCTAAATATTTTATAAAAGTAAAATACAATTAGCATCTCTCCTAACAATAAATACTTAGAAAACCAAGATAGGAAAAATATAATCACACAAAAACTGTAGTAATAACATAAAAACCTTTAACGAATCCCAAACCCATCAATAAATGATTAAAAATTATGCTCTCTTGAATAGGCCATATGTTAAATAAGAGTATTAAAAAAGTTTGAAGTCTACTTTCAATAAGAGAGTGAAAAAAAATTAAAAACTTGTGGTCTTATTTTGGCTAACTTGAAATCCTGAAGGACAAATTAAATAAGCTTAATATGCTAGCATTGCTTTGAAATCAGCTTAAGGGCTAAGCTCTATCAAAAGGGTCAATGCAGACATAATAATCCAAAATATAATGCAATCCATTCACATATTCATATATCACACAATTCCTTAACATCTTCATACATCATGCAACAATCATCAATGAGCCAATGCTTAATATAGCAGTAACATAATTCATAGTAGTAAAAAAAACCTATTCAAGAAGATATGTTAAGTGACTAAATTTAGCAATGTTAAGTCAATGGTGTAATTAAAGCAGCCTCAATATCTAAAGGAATTGCCCATAACTATTACAACTAAAAAAAAAGGCTAAACAATCTGAATTTAACCCAAATAAGCTTCCAGCCCTCCATCATCCACCAGATCATCACAACTAAAATATAAGCACATTACTTCAACAATAAAATCAACCAATACAGATCTAATATGAAATGCATAAAATCACTAGCCCTCAATTTCACAATTTCATTGGCAAAAACCCCTTTATCAGCAACTATTCAATTTTTATTTTTTATATTGAAAACACTATGACGAAATCAACTTAACACATAAAAGAGAACTTCAATCAGAGCCTAAGTTATCGAACAATTTGGTTTAGTTAACCCTAAACCGATTCAAATGTCAGCCTAAAAGCAAACTTCATACCAACAAGTAACAAACGTAAACTCAAACCATATTCATACAATCATACCAATTTATTATAAAGAGAAAAAATAATATTACCAATCATTTATGCAAGGAAGAAATAAAGAATAAGCCAAAGAAACCAAACCGAACCAGCAAAGTTTGCCTGTCCAGACTCTCGAGCAAGATTTCTTATATTGGCGGTGCAGAGGTGGCGATCATTTTATTTTTGAAAAGTTGCCGTTCTTAGAAGCGACTGTCTATAATCGAAGTGGAGCACAAAGAAGAAATGAGGAGTTCAGCTATCGGGAATCGCTTTTACCAGTTTCTGGAGGACGACTGCAATGCAAGAGCAATGGAGAGGGAAAGCCGATGCACGTCCACTTTCCATTTTAGGGCATAACACCAAACAGGAAGTTGAAAGAGAGTCAACTCGTGAGAGAATAGAATAGCGATAATTCCTAAACGAGTAGACTCTTAAGCTTTCAAGTCGAGCCAGGGAAAACTCGAACTCGTGCTCATATATTATATGTGCTCGAATCGCAGCTCGAGCTCAAGCTCGAAACTCGATAAGCCGAACTCGTGAGTTTGATAATGAGTCGAGTTCGAGTCGGCTCACGAGTTAGCTTGACTCACTTACACCCCTACTTCCAACCACACCACCCAAGTAAATTAAAAGTGCATGCTTTAACACTTCTTTTATATATATAAAGAGTGAAAAAACATTAACTTATTTTAAGATTAAAAAAGTTGTGAATATAATGCATCAATTTAAATTTGAGAATATTAAATGGACTTTAGATGAAAGAATTTAGGACTAACATTTTAGTTTTTAACTATATTTTTATTATAAGTTATATTTTATTATATAAAAAAGTTATTTTATAAATATAAACTTTATAATAATGTTTTATAAAATTATATATATATATATATATATATATATATATATATATATATATATATATATATATATATATATATATATATATATTATTCTTATATATATTACACAAAGTTTTAAAATAATTTTCTTACTTAAAACTTTATATTATTATTGTAAATTAAAACTATATTATAAAACTTTTTAAATTTTTAAATATTTGTATGTATATATCTAGATTTATAATAGACATAATTATATCTTAATGAAATTTGTATTGATTTTTAAATTTATAATTATTGAAAAAAAATATTATTATATCTATTATTTATTTAATATATTTATCATATTTTTATATTATTATATCATTTAGATCATATTTAATAATTTTAATATTTATTATAACATTTGATTCAATTTTCAATTTAACCTAATTAAATTATCAAATTATTGAATATTAAACTTTTTCTTGTGTTGACTTTTTATCGAATTTCACAACTTTGCAATTGGTAGTCGACAATCATTGTAAAACTTATCGAAATAATCATGACATGAATCCTTTAAAATATTATATTAATACTGGGCATACCCTTTAAAGCACAATTGTCAATACAATGAAAGTGTGCAAGGCCACGTGACGGTGCTAGTGTTAAATAAATGGTTCACACATTATGATGAAGGCAAAGTTAGTCCAAGAAATTAGAATTAGGTTACGAACTTGAAATATAGGTACTCTTAGAGGTAAATTAATGTAATTAATATATATTATGGTTCATAGAAAGATAAATATTTATGTATTCACTAAACTAAATTGGTTAGGGAGAAGACCAATGAGATTGATAATTTAAGTTTTAAACTTTGGTATTCAGGTAGAAGTCGAATTAGAAATAGCGTAGACGTGATTATAGATAAAAGTTTGAAGGATAATGTTATAAATATTAATAGATTTGGAGATAAAATTATAGTTTTAAAGATTATTATTGATACTAAGATTATCAATATTATAGTGTTTATGCTCCTCAAGTAGGTTTGGATGTATGCTCAAAAGAAAATTTTGGAATTAGAGGATTAATACAAAAGATACCTCAAGAAAAAAAAATATTTATTGGAGGAGATTTAAATGGATATAAGAGGTAGAAGATTTTAAAAGTATTCTTAATGATTCAAGATGAATTCAAAGAATAAGGTAAGACTATATTAGATTTTGTTTTAGCCTATGATTTTATAGTTGTTAATACTTTACTTAGGAAAAGAGATGATCATATTATTACTTATAAAAATAGATATAGTAAAACACATATTGCTTATTTTCTGATAAGAAAAATAGATTATTCTAGTAAAATACAAATTAATTATTTTCTAATAAAAAATAGATTGTTTAGATTGTAAAGATTGTAAGGTCATTCCGAGTGAAAGTTTAAGTTCCCAACATTGACTGTTAGTTTTAGATTTTAAGATGAAAGATTAGAAGATAAAAACTAAATCAAATTATTATCCTAGGATTAGATGGGAGCACTTAAAGAACACTAATAAAAGTATTTTTAAGAGCAAGCTACAAGAGCTTAGAATTTTGAATGCTCATTAGAAGCTAATATTATGCGAAAAAAGTAGCAAGTGAAGTTAAGTAAGTTGCAAAAAATGTGCTTGGAGAATAAAAAAGAAAAGCTTCTTTTAATAAAAAATAGTTGGTGGGGGGAGTCAGAATATGCAAAAAAAGATAAGAAATAATAAGCATTATTATAAAACTTGATTTAGATGTAAAAACTCAGAGAATTGGGAAAGATATAAAGTGACATATAGAAATTCTAAGAAAGTAATATATGATGCAAAAATTTTTAGCTTTACAATAGATTAGATACCAAAGAATGTGAAAGATGTATGGATAAGTTAGTCAACTAAAGTGATAGGAGAAGTAAAGATCTAGTTCAAGTGAGGTGTATTAATGATAAAAATCATAAAGTACTTTTCTTATAAAAGGATATTGAAAATAGGTGGATGAGGTATTTTGATAAACTTTTCAATGAAATATCTGAAAATACGTTTGATTTTAGCAACCTTAATACTCTAAACAAAAATAGAGAATTTTATTTTTATCAACATATTAGTAAATTTGAAGTTAGAGAAGCTTTAAAGAAAATGAAATGCGAAAAAATAGTATGACCTAATAATATTCCAATAGAAGTGTAGAACTGTTTAAAAGATCAAGAAATTTCTTAGGTTACAAATCATTTTTAATATTATTTTAAAGACTAAAAAGATGCCAGATGAGTGAAGAAAGAGTTTATTGGTTCTTATATTTAAGAATAAATGTGTTTGTACAAGAGTGTGCAAATTATAGAGGATTTCAATTAATGTGCCATAGATTAAAATTAGGGAGAGAGTAATTGAGCATAGACGATGTGATACAAAAGTTTCTCACAAACAGTTTAGTTTCATGCTAGGTAGATCTACTAAAAATGCTATACATTTATTAAGAAGTTTGATGGAGAAGTATAGAGAAAGTAAGGAGGATATATATATATATATATATATATTGATTTAAAGAAAGCTTAGGATAAAATTTCAAGATATATTCTTTGGAGAGTTCTAGAAATGAAAGGAGTAAATATTGGTTATATTCAAGTCATTAAGGATATGTATACAAGATCTGTTACTTGTGTCCAAACACAAGGAGGATTGACAAAAAATTTTCTTATTTCAATTGGATTACATCAAGGATCAACTTTAAGCCCTTATCTTTTTTTGCTTTAGTTATGAATGATCTAACTAACCATTTACAGGAAGATGTATCTTGGTGTGTGCTTTTCGCTGATGATATTCTTCTTGTTGATAAGAGGGAGTCCAAGAGAAACTTGAATTATGGAGATCAACCTTAAAGTCTAAAGATTTTTGTTTAAATAGATCTAAAACTGAATATATGGAGTGTAATTTTAGTTATAGATGTTCTATTGATAGTGTTGTGAGATTGGGTGAACAAGTTATTAAAAAGAGTGAGAGATTTAGATATCTAGACTTTATTGTTCAAAATGATGGTTGAAATAGATATAAATGTTATTAGTAGAATTCAAGTTGGATGGTTAAAGTGGAGGAATACATCTGGCCTATTGTTTGATAGAACAACACCTCTTAAACTTAAGGAAAAATTTTATAAGATGGTTATAAGACTCGCAATGATTTATGTTAGGATAAAAGTTGGAGTAGCTCCAGTGGTAAATAAGATTAGAGAGAATGGGTTTGATCATATAAAGATCAATCGTCCGACCCAAGAGAGAGTAGATGTATTAGATTTGCCTTATATAAAGAAAGGTGGAGTTAGATCTAAAAGACTTGGTTAAGATGTATAAAAATTACTTTAATATACTTGAATTAAATGAGAATTTGATACTTAATATGACACAATGAAGAAAAAGTATTCATGGAGCTGATCCCATATAGTGAGATAAAGACTTCTTGTTGCTATTGTTGTTGTGGAGTTTTCACAGCTTTAAATTATCCTAAAAAATATTTAACTTTCTTAAAATCATTAAGCCTTTTGATTAATTCATTTTGGAAACTTCGATACGTTAATCGAGTAGTCCAGTCTGAATCAAACGTCATGATTGTAACTCCTAACGACAACTGAGTTAACCACAATTAATTTACAATTAATAAGCATGAGTCCAAAATCCGAGTCGGTTAACGTTTTAAACGTTATCCAGTCTCACTCCTTCCAAATTCTTTAAATTGAAACAAGCTAAATTCTCCTGTAGCCACACGTGTAGCGACATCAAAATCGAAATAACACATACTGGCATGCATAAGATAAAACTTCAGTAAATTAAATTACATTGGATGTTTCTTAATGTGAATTGTTTAATATATATTATTATATTCCAGAAAAAAATATTTTTACATCTAAAATATATATATTTTTCATAATAATAAAACTATATATCAGTGTTATACATTCAATGTAATAAATTAAAATCAAAGCAATTACGTTAGAAAAAAGGATTAACAAAATAATTGAAATCGTCAAAACCTTTCGTTGATATCACCAATAAATCAACTTTAAGGGGGTGTTAGGCAAACAATTTATTTAAAATTTACATTGCTAAATGTAATAAATCCTGCCAAATGTAAAAAAATAAGTTTATTAAATTCTGACTTTAGTAAATCTTTTAAATCCAATAAATCCGAGAAATCTTCTTAAATCTCAAATTTTGTAAATCTTGTTGGAAGAGTAGATTTAGGGGATATACACAAATTATTTGAGAAGAAATTAAGGAGATGCGACCGTGAAAAAAATTTCAGTTATGATCATTTTTTTAATCCTTTTAAACAAAATTTAATTTTAAATAATTCATTTAATTACTAATTTTTTCTTAATTAAAATATTATGACAAATTAATTTTAATTTAATATTATTAATTATTTATTAATATGTACTTATAAGTTAATTATAATTTATTAAATGTAATCATCATTTGATAGATAATTAGATTTAAGTAATTTTAGCTAATATAATAGTTGATAATTTTTAATTTAATTTAACTTAATTTAAACTAATTTAATGAAATATTATTGATGATTAACTTATAAGTTTTTAAATTAAATTATAATTTAATAAATATAATTATAATTATTATATGCTTAATAGTTAACTAATTTAAATTTATTATTTGAGTTAATAGAAATAAATCTTCAAATAAGCCATCAAATATCTTTTCAAGATTTAACAGAATTTAACAATTAACATACCAAACATTTTTCATAATTATAAAATTTACTAAATTCTTCTTGAATTAAATCCAATCCATTACCAAATATGTTATTTGCCAGCCTAAAATAAAGCCGTTATTCGCAATCTAATGAAGTTGATAACGTCTTTAAAATTATTCATTTTATCATCTTATTATATAATTTGGTTTATAGTGCTCAAGATATATATTTTTTAATATTATGCCTTGACTTGAAACTATATATATAGAGTCAAAGATTAATTATTAATATGAATTGATATGACCCTAAAAATTCCTCTAAAGACTAATCTTGATGCCGAAAAGTAATCAAATCAAACCCATTGAGATCAAGACTTAAAATATCATCAAAACTTTGAGACATTAGTTAAATTCTGCTCTCAAATATAGAGTGTTTATAATAAATCGAGCTCGACGAAATGGTTCCAACAAGCCAAAGATCTTACAATTCCATTTCATTTGAGCATTCAAATACAAAAATACATCATATGAGGGAATCATCATGAGCCGTTGGAGGAGTGGTTCGATGTATTTATGTAGACGCCACTCCTCCAATCTATAAATAGCTCATTCCTCATAAGGGAGGCCAAGCAAGAGAGAGAGAGAGCTCTAAAGATCCTCCAAGCACAATCGTGGCCACAGCCAACCACCACCGCCATACCGCCGCTGATCCTCCGTTAATCTCGCCGATCTTCATCATGATGACTTCTACCAAGATTGTCTCGCTTTCCAGGATTGTTCGTGATTGCCAAGTTCCCCGATTTCTACTATCGCCCGCATTCACCATCATCATCTGCTACTACTAGAACGTTAAAACTGATGTTGTCACATATGTTTTTTTTTCATATACAATTATAATCACGATCGGAAGATCAGACTAAACATACATAGTTTTTTTTAGGCGTTTTTCCCTTTTTCGAGGTTTTCACATAAAATTCTAGAGTTTTATTCACTTTTAAATACCTATGTGTTGATTTCACAAGCTAAGGCTAATACTTTTACTCTACCGAACTGGTTTTCTAGACGCTTTTACTGTCTGGGAAGTCGATTCCCATTATTTTATTCAGGTAACCAAGTTCCCAACAAGATCAAAATCACCAGGCAGAGCATTTCAAACTTTTAAGAGCGCAAGAAGATTCATCAAACTGCTCCTTCAGATTTTGTCGGACACCAAGGGGCAACTCTTAATCTCGTATATTGCCCATGTTAATATGCATCTAATCGACATTACCATCCCAAGAAACAAGTCAAAGTTGGAGGATTTTCCAATTATACTTATGGAAAACAAGACCGCGTTAAAAGAAACTGGCTATAAGCAAAACAAATGTCAATACAATACTTCCATGTGTTAACGCCATCGAAAGCAAAGACGACAAACAACCTGATAGTCGGTCTGTGGATTTCTACCACTTTCCCACAGTTTAACGCCATCGAAAGCAAAGACTGACAAACAACCTAGATAGGTCAAAAGGTCCTTGTGGACTTCCTACACCTCTTCCATGTGTTAACGCCATCGAGCAAAGACCGACAAACAACCTCTGATAGTCAAAATCCTCGGATTCAATTCACCTCTTCCATGGCCATCATCTGCAACACGAAAACAACCTGATAAGTCAAAATTCTCGGATTCAATTCAACCTCTTCCATACTCGTAAGCAAAGACTCGACAAACAACCTCGATAGTCAAAAATCCTCACAATTCAACCTCTTCCGCAAAGTTAACGCCATCGAAAGCAAAGACTCAAAACAACCTCGATAGTCAAAATCCTCGGATTCATAACCTCTTCCACACAAGTTATCGAGCAAAGACTCTAACAAACAACCTCTGAGGTCTCACGGATTCAATTCAACCTCTTCCATAGTGTTAACGCCATCGAAAGTAAAAGACTCCGACAAACAACCTTGATAGTCAAAAATCCTCGGATTCAATTCAACCTCTTCCATAGTGTTAACGCCATCGTAACACTCGATAAACAACCTCGATATAGTCAAAATCCTCGGATTTAATTCAACCTCTTCCATACATGTTTAACGCCATCGAAAGCAAAGACTTAACAAACAACTCGATAGTCAAAAATTCTCGGATTCAACCTCTTCCATACTGTTAATGTCATCGAAGAAAGACTCGCAAACAATCTTTGATAGTCAAAATCTTCAGATTAATTAACCTCTCCTATACCTAACATCATCAGCAGCATTACAAACAACCCTTGATAAAGTCAAAATCCTCAATGTTCAATTCAACCTCTTCCATACAGTTACTATCGGTAACACTTAACAAACAACCTTTGATGGGTCAAAATCTCGCCAGATTAATTCAACCTTCTGTGTTAACGCTATCGGTAACACTCTAACAAATATCCTGATAGTCAAAATCATGCCGGTCATCCCCGGCCGACTGACGGCCGCACAATTACCGACGTTAAGCCGGCTGCTCGCCGACTACCTTCGTTTGGCCGCTAACTACTGTTGCACCGCTTAATTTAATTCGCTTGGTTACCACTATCGTTGCCATCTCGCTGATTGCTACGCTGGCTGCGCACCGCTGCTGACATTTGCTGCCGCCAACCTGGCTACCGCTAACTAGGTAAGCTGGCTTATCGCCGGCTGACTATCAAGCCGGTCATCACGCTGGCTCATCGCCGGTTACCACTATCTTCGGTATTATCCTCGCGCTGACTACTGACGCTGTTACGGCCGCCATAGCTGACTATCGCCGCTATTACGCTGCACACTGCTGGCCGCCAACCATCAGAAGGCCATCCGCTGGCTGGATTTCATCACTGCCGCTACCATCGACTTATCGGGTTTGCGAATTTCTCCGCTACCACTATCGTCATTTCAAGATCATTACTATCGCAGGCGTCATCGGTTTACCAATGTCATCACTCACCATCGCTGAAAGCATCTTTCGCCAACCCTGCCTCCGCGTGATCGCCCAATCCCGGCCACAAGGGTGAGTAAATAACGCCTTTGGTGGAAAACAGCTCGGCCAGAAATCCACGGGTCTTGATCGCTTCCAAACCCGGCCCTGGATGCGGTGGCCACGCCTCTCTTCGAGGGAAAATCTGAGCCTTTCAAGCATGAACTACGGCCTTGATCGCCCCATCCCTGGCCGGTCCGACGAAAGGTTAGTTAACACCTTTCGAGGAAAACAGAGCTCGCGATGAATCAACCGCGGGTCTTGATCGCTTCAACGACCTTTTCTCTCAAGAAGAGAAGCGTGTCTTCCCTTTGCTCTGGGGTTTTATAGACTCCTTTAGGCAAAGGTAAAAATATCCAAACCGCCTCAAAACCACAAAAGCGTTCAAAGCAGCTCAAAGCGGACCCAAAGCGGATGTTTTGAACGGCCAAAGCCACGGCGCCCGTAGCGTCATGGCGCCCAGCATGTAGCGTCCATGACGCCCCATGTATGTGACGCCGTGGCGATGCCAGCGCCGCATCCGTGAAGCGCCAGCCCCGCGTCATGGCGGCCGGCATCGTCAGCTGACCCTGGCCGATGCTTCAGCCTCGACCTGCCCCGTCCGTAGTTCAGCGCCACTGCTCTGGGCCGTTCGGCGGATTCTGCGCCTCCAGCGACCGTGAACCAGCTCGACGCGTCTAACCGTAGCCCATTCGACCCTCGTTGTCCATTTGTTGCAACTTCATGCGATTTTTCCACTATTCGACCCGTTGTCAAAAGCTCGGGATCCGTACTTTTCACGGCCGGATTCGGTCTATTCCGACTCCATGACGACACCTTTCTTCTATAAAATTCGCGACCCTAATTTCTTTGCGGCCCATTCTGCGTAATCCAACCCAAACCTTGTGCCCTGACTCAGAAATGTCCACATGGTTGTAACCTCAAATTTCACGCCCGCATACTACATATTTGTGGCGTATCATCACGCTTAGTAGTCATAATCTTGTGCTTACATGAAGATATGTTCTCTCAAAATATGTGGTTAATGGACTGCAGAATTCGTTGAAGAATTTACTATTTTGAAGTGCACATATATTTTTTGATGATTGAGATAATATCATTCAAAATAGAGTGATATGACCTTGAAAATTCCTCCAAGAGACGAATCTTGATGCGAAAGCATTAATCGAAATTGGCGGTGAGATCAAGCACTTAAAATATCATTGGAAACTTTGAGACATCGCTTAAATTTCTAAATGCTCAAATATAGAGTGTTTATAGTCAAATCGGCGTCTCGATGGCCGGTTCAAGCCAAAGATCTTACAATTTCGACTTCATTTGAGCATTAAAATACACAAAATATACATTATATGATCGAGGAATCATCATGAGCCCGTCGATTGGAGGAGTGGTTGAATTTTGCATGTATTTCTGAGACGCCACTACTCGATCATAAATAACCCTCATTCCTCATATGAGGGAGGCAAGCAAGAGAGGAGATAGCTCTAAAGATCCTCCAAGCCAATCGTCACTTTCGACGGTCGTCGACCACCCGCCCTGCGCCGTCGGTATGCGTTGATCCCGTCGTCAATCTCGTTGATCTTCATGATGACTACCGGTGATTGTTCCTGCGTTCTGCATGATTGTTCGCATTTAGGTAATTGTTCGCATTTCTGCGGTGATTGCTCGCTTCACCATCATCTACTACTACTAACTAGCATTACACGATTCGTTGTCATATACTGTTGTTCTTTTCTCATATACAATTCGTAATCTCTATGGGAAGATCTTGTACTCTGAAGCAGATACGTAGTGGAAGCTTTTTAGGCTGGTGTGGTTTTCCCTCTTTTGAGATTTTTCACGTAAATTTTTTATTGTTATCTTTCACTTGTGTGTCTTTGAATTTACATGAAATTTAAGATAAATACTTTTACTCTACCACAACTGGTTTTCTAGCACGCAATATGAATAATAAATTTTTGAGAGATTTACATACATATTAAACAATTCTTTATGTATTCATATAACTAACGACTAAAATTTAATATTTAATTATATAATACTTAAAATTCTTAATATTACATAAAAATTATATTAATGTATTTTTTTTTAAATGAAACACATATTTTTATTCTTTTATTTTTATTTGCTTATAACCCAAATATATTAAATATATAAATATTAAAATTTTGGTACTAGATATTTAAATACATAAAAAATTAATGACTTGTATATAATTTAATAAAATCTCAAAGTCTTTCATTTTAAAATTTCATTTTCTTCTTTATTGATAACTTTGATATCACCTATAAATAAATAAGTTGATTTACATAAATATATATATATATAATATTTAAAATTTAATATTTATTTATCTAATATTTTAATATTTTAATCATATTAAATATATGCATAAAAAATATATTTTATTAAAAAAAATATAATAATATTTTATGTATTTTTTAAAATATTATATATATATATATTAAATATATAAAAATTAAATACTATGTATATAACTGTCAATAAATTTATTTAGCTCCGTAAAATATCAACATAATAATCGCTCGGCCACGGAGGAACCACGGCTTCTTTTGCAGCTTAATGCCTTAATTCGGCTTCAGAAGGCTCCACCAAATGCTACAGGGAAGTACACAACAACCTACCAAATGCTACAGTGAAGGTTACAATAACCTGCCAAATGCTACAGGGAAGGTCACATCAACCTAATCGAATTAGACCAAACTTACGAGATAAAGGAGGAGTTCAACGGAAACCCTAACTTCCTAGCGTGTGAGAACCCATGTTTCCTCTGTTCCTCCTCCTCCTCTCAACCGCTGCAGGTGCGGTGACCAACCTCTCCAATGATTTCTCCACCGCCTACGATGCCCTCCAATCTTACAATTTACCCAGCGGCCTCCTTCCTAAGGGGGTTATTGGATACAACCTAGACAACATCACAGGAAATTTCGCAGTCTACTTTAACGAGAGCTGCAGTTTCTCACTTGAGGGATCGTACCAACTTCGATATCAGCCCTCCATTTCAGGCAGGATATCAACGAACCGCCTTAGGAATCTCAAGGGTGTAAGCGTCAAGGTGATCCTTTTCTGGATCAACATTGTCGAGGTCATCCGAAATGGCGACGAACTCGAATTCTCTGTCGGGATCGCCTCGGCTGACTTCGCCATTGATAACTTCGACATTTCTCCACAGTGCGGCTGCGGATTGAATTGCGACACCGTCGGAAATCGGGCCGACAGCGATCTGATGAAATTGAAATCTGCCCTCTAATGAATTGGGTATGTGGGCTATCTGTTCTCCCTCATATTGCGTTAAGTTTATAGGGTTCAATATATTATGGTGAAGGTTCTTGATTATTAATTTAGAACCTTGAAATAATCTTTAAGCATAAACTTTAGGGGCTTTATGATTCAGTGTTATTATGATCTTGGTTTCATTTATCAATATTATGATTTTAGATTATCAATGTTGATTATGTAAGACATCTAAATATCATAGATTAAGGCTTCGTTTGGGAGAGCTTTTTTAGTGCGTTTTGTTTTTGAGAGCCTGAATTTTTAATTTTGATACCCGTTTGAATAGTGTGCTTTTTGAAACTGAGTTTTAGCTCCATCTCATTGAAAGCTCCGTTTTAGCCCCTTTTCAAAAAGTAAAAGACAAATAACTTTTCAGGGAGCACTTTTAAACCAACTTTTCAGGAATCCAAAAAACTTAGCCAAACGGAGCCTAAGACGATATTATTTTGATGTCAACCAAATAGGACTGAAATTTCATTTATGTTCCCCATGTATGATAGTAATGTTTACTAGATGGCAATGTCAGTCAAATATTAGTCTTGTTTTTCAAATGAGAACTGCTGTACAAGGTAAATGGTTCGGCAAAATCTGAACAAACGCTATATAATTTTAGTCGTTTGAATTTCTACAAAATTTATTTCCCATGTAAGTACAGTATGTTGGGTCATTGCTATGGCATTAGAGAATGCAATCTACTACAATCAGTCAAGATTGAGTTGCAGTTTTTTCTTCCATTTTTTTGGTCCTCAAAATTGGGATAATTTTAGCGTCATTCAATTTTATCTCTACTTACTTCAATCTGGCCCATTAATATTTCTTTTTAAAATTTGCCTAAAATCGAGCTATGCTACATAACCAAATGCCTTTTAGTTAGTAGTAAAAATATACTCTGTATATGTGCTATTTAACAGATCTGAAAAATGAAATAACTTATTTTTTTTGATATATTAATGAGCCAAATAATCCTTTACTATAAATTTATCTATATTTTTCAGTCAACGTGAGATATTAAGGGATGGCTTGTGAACGGAATGATGATTTTAGTTGCCTCCTATTGTTTCCTATGTTGTACGGCAAAGGTTCTAGATGGTGTGTGATGTTGTGTTATATCTTTGTTGTTAACATCTGTAGTTATTTTTCTTGCTGAAATGTGTTGGGCTGATTGTAATTGTTTCTCACTTCTACTTGCTCATGCTTTTTCCGATGTGGTGTTATGTTTATGTGAATGGAACTTTTAATTACTTGATTTTCTCATGTCATCTTTGGATTACAAAGTATTTCCGATGGAAAGTGTTGTTGAAAGAGCAGCCTGTTGATCGCTGAAATGTGATGTTTGTGTAAGGTGATTTGAGCTGTGGATTGTTTAAGAGTGATTATTGCCTCACTCAAAAGTTTGATTCCCAGGAGAAGACCTCTGAGGTTCATGTTATCTATTTAGATTGAGAATTGACCCATTCAGAGTTTGTTCTAGGTCTGATGCTGATGGCTTCTAGACTTTTAGTTCAGTCTGACAGTTCAAAGTGATTAAAATGTTTGACCTCTATGAATAAAGTGTAAGGCTTCGTAGAAAGTTTAAGGGCATGTTGGGCATTTGTAGAGGTGATTGGAGGAGCTGACATTATGATAGATTAGTCCTGACAAACCTAGCTTATTAAACATATTGAAATAGTTATTGTTTTATATGACGTGCAACCTCTTTCTGCATACCAGACAAACATACATGATATGACTCATATGGGAAGCATCATACTGCCTCCAAGAAACATTCATGACTAGTGGTAGACATATTTCTCTTTGCATTTATGATGACCTAGTCTCTGTTGGAGATCACCTTTATTGGTTATCAAAGCATTGATCTAGATGTTTGAGAATGGTAGAAGTTCAGTCTGTCTATGTTGAAGAACTTAGGAATGTATCAAAGTGGGATGCATTTAGCTAATTCTATCACTTAGATAAGGCCCATTAGCATATTAGAGGGTTGTTACTCCTTCAGTTATAGAGGTGAAAACCCTGGTGAACCATGATTCATTCGTTATGATCAAGTTATACGTGGGTAATAATTTTTATGATTGGAAGGTCAACCTTGTCGAGATTAAAGGATGATCAGAGCTTGGTCACAATCACTACTTGTCTGATCTTGATCATCGATCAGAAAGTTGTGATACCCTAAGTATTCATTGTGGGGGCCTGCCAATTGGTAGTTATAGTTTTCTTAGATCCCTTGTTAGTGTTGCATGCCACCCAACATATAATTTGATGTGGCTATGACTACTCTCGTGGGCTAAAAGTAGTTTGGAATAGCGGGGAACTAGAATTTGGTCATGCTTGTTAATGGGTTGGGTGCGAACGCCCTCAGATATTGTTATTGAGACCTTAGGTGAAGCTATAATGGCGCACCAATGCCTACCAAATATGCAGAGTTATGTCTTGCATTTTGAAAGCATAAATCACCATAATTGTCATCAAAAGAATCAATTTATATTCTTTTGGACTTTCTTATTCTTTTATAAGTTTCGTCTCATTTGATATGCTCATTTAGATTGATCCTCAAAACAAGAAGCATCAACTGCTTCAAACAAAACCTGAAATGACTTGTCTATGGGATTTTATTCTTTTTTTTTTGGTAAGAATAAAGTTTACTCTCAAGTAAATTAATTCACATATAAGATGGATTTTCTTATTCCCGGGCACCATAATAGCATTTATGAAATATTTTTAATTTGATTATCTTTTTTTTTTTGGACCACCGAAGTTGTAAGATATTATTATGATATAACTCTCCATGGCCTCTATCAATCACATTAGTTGATACCCATATTCTATTTTTATCACTTTTGAAGTGTTATTGCAATTATAGTTAATATATCGCTCTAAAATTTATAAATCAAGCACGAATTTGAAGTTAAAGTATGTATACAATTAAATTAAACGATTCAATGAGATGAGTCCAAAAACATCAGAATTGGGTCAAATCGAGCTCAAATCAAGCTCAAAAGCTACATATGAAAACTTTGAAATACTAATTAGATGATCAAATGACTTACAAATTTGATGTGCTTATAGTCGAATAGAGCGCCTCGATGAGATGAATTCAATGAGTCTAAAATCACTCAAATCGAAGATTGTTTGAATGGTCAAATCACCAAAAAATTATCTATGATCAAATGAATTGATATACACCGTCTGATGGAGTGTTTTGAGATTTTAGCTATAATGACCAAAATGCCCCTCTCAAAATCCTGTAAATAAGATCTCATTCTTATCATGAAGAGGGGGAGGAGCTAAAAGCAAACTTGAGAGAAAGTTAAGAGAAAGTTAAAAGTTCGAAGTTAGATTATCATCGCTCACCATGGGCGCTTATTGTCGTGATTAATAATCGTTATCACCGCTGCATAAATTTGTTGTAATCTGATTCTAGAATTCCCATTATCATGATTTCTAATATACAATATTGTAATCCCGCTGTGGGGAAGATTTAAATTCTGTACTCAGAAGCAGATATATAGTGGAGCATTTTTATTAGGCTAGATTCCGTGATTTATTTCCCTCTTCTGGGGCTTTTGCATGTAAAAATTCTAGAGTTTTTTATTATATTTTCAACTATCTAGGTGTGTGCTGGATTTCCATACAAGCTAAGGTGTGAAGTTTTATTCCCATGGTTTTCCGCGCAAAGTTTGACGCCGTCTGTGAGAAACATTCGCTTTACATCTTCACAATGGTTGCAATCGATTTTATGTTGAGTAGCATATATGGTGAGAAAATCTTACTATAGGAACACATAAGAAGAATGAAGATTCATCAAACTCTGATCTTTCAGTTTTTGTTAGAAACTGAGAGGTAATTCTTAATCTCAAAAGATCACCTAAATCAATATTTTGGATATCTAATTGATTATCAGTTCGAGAAGCAAGTCAATGATGGAGAGTAATTTCAACATTGAAAAAAAAAAACAGTTTTGCAAATCATGATTCTTCAATTATACTCATGAAAAATAAGTTAAAGGTCAAGGAGCAACTTTGGCTACAACCTCAAGCGGATGTTTTGACTTGACCTATTCCACACAGCTTAACGTTATTTAGTAATATTCTGACAAATAATTTCGGAAGAATCAAAATGTTTAACTTCTTCCGCACAAGTTAATGTCATCGAGTAATACTTTGACAAAACAAACTCGGATGAGAGTTAAAATTAGTGATTTATTCCACAGTTAATGTCAGTAACACGAACAACCGGATAGGTCAAAATCCTTTATGGATTCCTCCCCCAGAAGACACGCCTCTGAGGAAGCCTCGATGAGAAGCTAGTAGTAGATAAGACCGCTAGAAAGACTCCAGAGCAAGTGGTTGACGGGTTCTCCACTCATCAAAATTTCGAAAAGCCAGAAGGTACAAATATATCTAAAACCTCAGAAGGTATATGTATATTAAATATCTTAAAAGGTAAAAGCCTCAGAAGATATATGTATATCAAAATCTCGACAAAGGTATAGTGCATAAAACTTCGAAGATAAAGTCTCGGAAGACAATTAAATCAAAATTTGAGGCAAAATCTCAAGATCTCGAAGATCTCAAAAGGCAAAAGAGGAAGATATGTATACTAAAATCTTAGTAGTTATATATATATATATATATATATATATATATATATATATATATATATATATATATATATATATATATATATATATATATATATATATATATATATATATATATATATGATTACCGTCGTCATTGAGGGACACAATTTTTATAGAAATATATATATATATTTTTATACTTGTGGGGTAAAGGCCTTATCAGACATAAAAGATAAAACTAAAGCTTGAATTTGGGATAGCCTGTCAGGGGAATTTCAAATCGAGGAGAGAGGAGAATCATGAGAGTCCCTTATTATAAAGGCGTGGAGAATTCTAGGATTTAGAGAAACTTGAAATCACACTGGAGCTTAAATTTGGGATACATGCCGCCCAATCAGGCTAGTTTCAAACCCCTGGATTGGTGAGAATTGGAGCCTGCGAGGGGAGTCATGCACCGTCATAAAGGTTAGTGAAGGATTCTAGGATTTAGAGAAACTTGGGATCACATTGAAAGCCGAATTCAGGATGCACATTGCCTAATCAAGTCAGTTGGAAACTCCGAGATCGGGGAGAACTGCTTAGAGTCGATCTGAGTTATACATGTCGATTAGGCTATCAAAGAGAAGAAAGTGGAAGCAATGAAACGAATTAGGGATCGTTAACTGGGTCGGGTTGGAAACCCCAAGATCGAAAAATTGGAGCTTGTGAGGGATTAGTTCTGAGGTCAGGACCAAAGAAAAGAAAAAAAAAAGGTCAATTTTTCTTTATCCTTTCGGGGTATTTATACTTGAACAAAAGACTTTTCAAATTCCAAAAAATAAATAAAAAAACTCTTCATGTTCTTTTAAATAATAATAATAATAATAATGAAAAAGAAGAATAAAACTCTTCATATTCTTAAAAATATATATATATATATATATATATATATATATATATATATATATATATATATATATATATATATATATATATATATATATATATATATATATTCATCTTTTAAAAAAAAAGAAAGCGAAGAGAATTTTGAATAAATAAAAACTCTTAATTGGACATATTTAAGAGTTTTCAATGGATTTTCTTTAAGTGATTCTGCCACAATGTCCTTTACAGTTGCTACTTTAGTTGCAAATCTTTTCGGCTGAAAATTTCGTCGGGTAAATTAGTTGGTAATTTCTTACGGAAAAGTTCATTAGAAATGCCGCTCGAAATTTATAATTTTTCTATAGTGGTTGGACATATTTATATATAAAAATAAAGTTTCCATTGATTAATTTATGTTGTATTGTATTTTGTGTATTTTATGAGTATATTGAGTCTGATAAAATTGATATTGAACAAGAAAAGCTTTAAAATATTATTTTGGATATTACATATAAATATATTTTGTAAATTATGATTATTTATGTACGCACAAATTTACCTTAATTGCTATGGTTAGTTGAACTCATTGATATTTATAGATTTCTGTAATATATTTGATGATATTCATAAGTGCTGAAAATGCTAATATTTCAATGCTTATGTATCAAAGTAATGTACACAAAATATAAAAATGTGAGAAGTGTAGCTAGCTGGATGGGTATATTTTTTATGCTTTTAAGTAGAGTTTTAAGATCTGTGCACATATAAAATTATTTATTTGTGTGTTTTATATGCTTGAACAGATATGAACAAGTAGATGTATAAGTGAACGTAGAGATATATAGGCTAAATGGGAAATATGAACAAGTGAAAGTGGAGGCATAAGGGGTAAAAAAAACTATAAAATATTCTACATAAAAGATGAATTATTATTTTATATTATCTTGTTTTATTTCTGACATAATGTTGCTTACATAATTCTTGACATATACTTATGATCAATATTAGTTTTTATACTGACACTATACTTGATAGACACAACATGTGATCTATTGAAAAAAATATTTTAAGTCTTTTAAAGTATATTTTATTGTTTATAAAATGATATTTTTGACTACTTTTTTCTCTTTTGTGAATTAAAAATTATAGTAGATTTCGAGTAACCTATTGAGTTATGGTTGTTCACCCTTGTTTTATTCTCACGTAATATTTCATAAAAAAGGTGGAGCCCAAGTTAAGTAGAGTCTATTGATTATTATTGAGAGTCTGATCTTATATACGTTACTATTTTATACATATTCTTTTGATAATGAAGAAATAAAAATTCTTTCTAAATAGATCTTGGATATTTAATTAACTATTATGATCTCAACTTATCCCTTTCAAGTTTCAAATGTGCTCACATTAGAATATGTTTGATGTCATTGGCATCATTGTGATGAGTTGATTCAATTCTTTTGAGTGCTTTGAAATTTAAAATAAATTTTAAATCCATAATTCATCAAACATTTTTTTTTTTAAAACCATCAATATATAATCTAAAACATTATAAGAATAGCTAACATTAAAATAAAGGAAAAGTTACATACACATCACACAATTTTTATGCATTTACAAATATTTACTTGACACTCTCTTATAGTTTAAAAGATGTATTTTACTTAAGAAAAATTAATGATAATAGTATATATATTTTTATATGATATTGAAGGCTTTGAAGACAACGATCATTTACATTAATCGAGAGTATTCCTAAGGGATCCGTCCCTTAGGATGTAATTAACTATGTGAGCTTGCCCTTGTAGGGAACTTAATGAACTCGATTTATAAATATTTGCATACCCCTTCGTGCGGTGAAAGGACAAGCACTAGTGGATTTATAAATGTTGATCTTTTGCTATGGTGGTTTTATTCAGTATATTTTTTGTTTTTTTTTTTGCTCCCCTCACTAGGAAGTGATTTTTGCTGAGTTTCTTTCTATACCTAAACCTAAAATAATAACTAGTAACTAAACTAATAATAACTAATAAATAAACTAACTAAATAAAATTATAACTAATAATAATAACTAATACTAAAACTAATAAAATAATAATAATAACTAATAACTAACTAAACTAAACTAATAATTAATAATTAATTTTCTCTAAGAGCCTTATCATTCGGACACACATTAAATCACCACTCATAAAGAAATTATGAAAAGACATGTCATTTCTATTGCATAATTTAAACATAATATCAAGCATTTTATAAATCAAATTTCCCTTATGCATTCAAAATCAAGGCTTTAAAATCTCGGCCTTGGAGATCAATGCTTAAGCATGAGCTTAGAACACTTATAAGATTATGATGTTGTATGCTTCTTAATATTTCACATTCATTTGTGAAACTCTTAAAAGCTCCCAAAACATCGGTTGAAAACTTTAATAGCCTCTGTAGCATGATAATCAATCAAGTTACCTCTATAAATAGAGCCATAACTTCCAAATCATACTAAATTTCTAGTGGAGAAACCATTCATACTAAATTTTTAGAAAATTTTTTGTGGGTATGGGTTAGAACAAAGAAACTCAACTCACATTTTCAAAATTAAATCAAACCCAAACTTAAATAAAAATCATACTAAATGAACTTTGATTTATTTTAAGCTTTTTTATTAATTACTCTTATCATCTTGAGTCACTCTATTGTCATTCTTTCTTCTAGTTTTTTTCTTTTTCAATGAGTGCTTAAATATGGTTGAAGCATCAATTGCCCTTCTCAAAATTCTAAAACCTAAATCTTAAACCCTAAAACCCTAAACCCTAAACCTACAACATAAACCCTAAACTCTATACCCAAAATCCTAAACCCTAAATCCTAAACCACAAACCTAAACCTAAACCCTAGTAAACCCTAAACCTATCATGTAACTATTTTGTCTCTCTTAGAGTTTCTCTAATCTTAGCAACAAGAAACATGTCATTAAAAAGCATACACCAAAGTACATCCTCCTATAAATGCAGTGTAAGAACATCCATAATCATGAGAGGAACTAATAGTCTCACCTTTGGAGATAAGTGACTAGAAGATTGAGGCCAAGTTTTACATTATTTATTCGAACATTTCATTCACTACTATGCTTGGTAAGCCTTGGATACATCAGAGCAAGATAATTCCATCCTCCCTCCGTCAGTGCATCAAGTTCAGAAAAGATGGGATTGAATACTGTGTCAATGGAGATGAAAAGCCATTTTAAGTTCATGATAATTCCATCCATATTATAAATCTCAACCTCTCTAACTTAAAATAATTTTTTCTCCATTAACACTATTCAATCCCATCTTTTTTGAACTTGATAGGAGATGGAATTATCTTGCTCGATATCCAACCTACCAAGCAAAGCATTGAATGAAATGTTGAATAAATAATGTAAAACTTCTCGCTTTCAAATCTCCAAAGGTAAGACTAGACTAAGGAATGAGATTCCATAAGGGCAATCCTCCATAAACTACATCCTAAGGAATGAGATTCCTTAGGAATACTCTCGATTAAGGTAAATGATCATTATCTCCAAAAAATTCAAAAAGGTAGGACTATCAATCGATTGGTTTATTTTTAGAAAATCAAGTGAGATCGATCAAGAAGAGAGTTCTTATCAAAGCCAAAAATAAGTAGGAGATGCTTAAGATACTAGGAAGTATAGGCATCATCTATGATTGAGCTTTATAATTTTGAAATTGAAATAATGTATTTGAGTTGAATTTTTTTATTATAATGCTAAAGCTTATAGTTTAGTGACAATGTGGAAATGCCTAGAGGTGAGAATTTATGCTGCTAAAGGTAAGTAGCAACCTGAACCTAAATTTATCTCGAAACCAAATGGGAGATGAGTAGGAGATGCTCATGACATTAGGAAATCATGTAGAGTAAGAGTGAGGGGTTTAACACCTCCATGGATATAATATGGAAAGAAGAGTGGATGAAGTGGTCAGCTGGCTGTGGAAGGAATCTGGACTCGGACGTTTTGGTCATTTTATATAATATTGTTCAGAAATAATAATGGAAGGTTTGAATTAGTTATTAAACATGTGTCATAGGATTCTCTAACAAACAATTATTGACACTTGTCCATTTACTTTATTATATTAATGTTCTATATATATATATATATATATATATATATATATATATATATATATATATATATATATATATATATATATATATATTAATAATAATAATATAATAAAGGCACATCTCTTGAAATATAAAAAGCGACCATAGGATAGTTTGGGATGCTCACTAGGTTTCCTAGCATCGTGAGCATTCCCTACTCATCTCTCTTTGGTTTCGATAATAACTCTCTCCTCTTGGTCAAGCGTGCTGACCGACGCTGCCATGTGTCGTGCTGTGAGCTGAGGGTTTAGTTAAGCAATTTAATTAATTCTAATTAATCTCACGATCTTCTAAAAATTATCTCTCTCTCAATAAAATTCAGAAAAATATGAAATAAATTTCTATGGAAAGATAATTCAACCTAAAATATTTTAAAAATAATCTCAATGAATTTGAATTATCCATTTCTCTGATGTTGGGTTTTATTGGAAATCATATTTTGCTAATTACCTCTTAATTAATCTTCTGATTAATCCCAAATTTCTTGGGTATGTTTTAGGGGATGACTTTTTCCTCTCCTAATTTTCTTGGGATTTATTGAAGGTTTAATTGGGGGAATTACAAATGGGTTTCCTAATTACCCCCTTTATGTAATTAAGCATAAAACCACAAGGAATTTAAATCAACAATGCATCCTAGGAAAGAAAGGTACCAATGCAATTGACTCATAATTGATTAATTAAGCCAAAGGGTTTAATTTAAGTACTTTCATAACCCCTCCTAATGATCATCAAAGAAGCGGGATTGGACAAGCCAGAAACCAAGAGGGGGACCCGCTTAATGACGGTGTTCCTCTCCGATTACGAGAAAGGTCGAGAAGGGGGAAATGGGAGGCCAAACCGGAGAAGAACCGCTTAATGATGATGTTCTTCGGTTCGCTGAAGAGAAAATTGGAAGGATAATGCAAGGAGAGCGTCAGAGAAAGAAGAACCCACCTAATGACAATTCTTCTCTTCTGTGGCATCTGAAATTTAAATCAAATGCATCCTAGGAAAGAATGGTACCTAATGCAATTGGCTCATAATTAATGATTAATTAAGCCAAAGGGTTTAATTCTATGTGCTATCAAATATAAGTATTAAAAAAATATGAATCAAAATCGGTATGTGACCACTAGACAAAGTTCCAGTTGGGGCAATTAGCTATGAAATTAGATTTCATGACACAATTTGTTAGTTTGGTTGCTTAATTAATAAGTGATGCTCGAGCGAGAATGTCTACTTTAAGAGTAGAGGATGGAGATAGACATTTATATTTATTATTGAGATTAAAGTCATCTCATTTCAAAGGAGCAATGAAGCCTTAAGTAGCTGAAGATTGATTATTCATATTAAAGAAATCTTTTGATAGCATGCAGTGCCCAGAGAATTGTATGGTACCCATAGTAGTGTATTTATTGGATGGTGAGGTTGAGCATTGCTGGATGGACCAGTAGAGAGAAATTTCATAGCATGCTGAATGTTGAGATCACTTGGGAGCAGGTTATTGATACTTTTAAATATTAGTTTGCGCCTCCGTTAGTTAGACAATAGATGCAGGAGCCTTTTATGGGATTGGTTTAAGGGAACAAGATGGTGATGTGGTATGAGGTTGAGTTTACTGCTCTTGTTAGGTATGCCCTCAGTTAGTTAGCATTTTTGAGGAAAAATGTATCGCTTTTTGAGAGGATTGAGGGATAATTTGAGGTATCCATTGATTCAATTCATATTAGAATTTGAGCTAGTTGAGATGACCAAATTGATAGAGAATGATGTAATATTGACTTGATAACATTTGGATATGATCAAAAGACTTGGAGAGGAGTCTTCTAGTGATGCTAGTTTGAAGAAGAGCCAATTTGGGCCATATGAATTTGAGAAAGGTTCTCTTTTTGGGGCAAGAGTTCATCTTTACGTGAGTAGTGCTCTAGTATATTCTTCACGCGTGGAAGGAGACATCATAGTCGGAATTTATTTTCTAGGTAATGCTTCAAGTGTGATTAATTTAACCATGGATAACTCTATGTCCTCGAGAAAGCATTGGAGAAGCGGGTTAGATGTTCAAAGTCAGATATAGGATGGGTAGAATAGGACAATCCCATCAAGAGTTTTGACGATGAATTATCTAGTAGGGTCATGGGAGATTTACTAGAGCGTAGGTTGGAGAAGTCGGCGGTATCACCTTTCGGCTACTATATTGTTTGATTGTGAGGCTAGTGATAGGTACATCATGATAAAATTTATAACACCACATAGAGTTTAGGAATTCTTTATTTCAAATGATCAAATGTATCATAATACACATATTATCTCAGAAGATAAACATGTTATCCTATAATGGATTCAATTATTTAATAACAGACTCCTAAGGTTAATGGGTCTTTCATGTGCTAGAGATTTCTCCCTGAACTACATGAAAGATAGAATAGGATGGGTTCATGGCTCTTTATAGAGGCAAGCCTCTATAGTTAATTACATCTTAAGAATGGTCTCTTCCTATGAATACTCTCGATTAAAGAAATAAGTTATTATTTTAAAATATTTTTAAGGTAGTCTTCAAAGGCATGATATTTGGAAGTATCAATTGGGAATGATCCAAACTAGGGAGAGTTATTTTTGGAATCCAAATGGGATGAAGTAGGAAATGCTTATTGATATTGGGATGCTTAGTATGCACTTTAACCATCCTATAATTGGGCTTTAAATTTTAGAATTTTAATTTAGATTTTGAATTGATATTTTCTTAGAAGTCTAGGGCTTAGATTCTAGTAGTGCAAGACTGCAGAAATACTTAGGATTGAAGACTTACTCCTGAGAAGGATGCTTCATAACTTAGTCTACAAGTGCTTCTGACACAAGTCAGAGGCTCGACCTAGTTTCATTTTATGTTGGGAATTATCTTCCTCTCTCTTGAGGGAACTATCACACTTTCTATGGACTATTACATGCGGAGGGGCTTCCTAACACCAGCGTAAGTGAATTTTAAATTTATGACACTAAGTCTCATGAGAACAAGATGGTTGGGCTGTTGCATTTTAGGAAAGGAATCTAAGAATCCTAAACTCACTCCCTAATCCCTAGGATCATATAGGTTATGAAATGCATCTAACTAATGCATATTTTTTAGTTTTTTAATATTTTGATTCATAATTCATTTTGAGATATTGGGTATGCATTTTTATGCTTAATGCCATGCAATCAGAAATGGTTATGAGCCAAATCATTAAAAGAAGGCAGGCTTCTCTAAGAAGGTGGTCATCCTCATAGGTCAGATGCCCCTTATGTGCAATGACAATCAAGGATTAAAGCAATATGATTTCATGATTTCAAGACCTAATTGTTTCTAATTTATTTTACGTTTTGCTTAGGACTTTAGTTTATGTGAAGTTTCAAATTTTCTTCTATATTTATTTAAGTTGAGTATAAAATTTAATTTTTCCTATGAGCTTAATCGTCTAGGCATTCAATCACAGGAAAGCACAACACAGAAAGAAACCTAAAAAAGTAGGTTGATTCTATTGCACACCCAAAATAAATCAAGTCAATTTAATTTAAGAAAAAGGCCAATGTGGCCAAGTACTGCTATACACCCAGAAAGAAAGTCTGCCTCAGAACTACAAGTCTAGATCTATGAGTTTTCTTTCCAAAATTGTCTTCTTCTTCAAGGTCATCCATTGGGCTTCACATGGGACCACTACACCTATCTTATAGTAGGCTTAGCTCCTACTAATCCTAGACTTCATAGATCTTAACCAAATTCTAAGCTCAAATTTACATTTTGATTTATAAATTAATTCCTAAGCCCTGTAAAACAAATGTCAGCAAAATATAAATAACACACGATAATTGTATTTCATAAACATACGGGCTTAGCATTAGCGCTTGCCAAGCCCTCTTATCTTATGGGCTATGGTTAAGGACATAAGCACACCTGCATGAAAATAAAATTTTAATTTATTTATGATAGCAATTTTTTCTAGTATAACCCCTTGTAGAAGAAAATGTTAGTCTAGAAAAACCTCCTATCATTCTAATGGACAAACAATCCTAGAGATGCAGTCTGAAACACTACTCCACCAAGATATGTGAAGCACACTATATCACAACACATAATAGGGAATCATAAAGAATCACATAACAGCCTAACCTAAGTCTAGGGTTCGTGGCCTAATGATCTAGTGTGTGAAGTAAACAGGCTTGTGTAGCAAGACTTTTCTACATCTCTTTAGTTCAAGTTTCAATTTGGATTTTGGGTTTGTTTGCCTTTAGATGATTTCAATTTAAATGATTTAATTATTTATTTTCATTTTCATTGCACTTTTATTTGGTTAAAGTGAAATTTAGGTTTTCAAGAATGAAGAGTAGAATGGATCTCACTTTTGGGTGGAATCCACTTCATTCAACATCCTAACCCCTAATAAAACTTTCATCCTAAGATGAAGATCCATCCCAAAGGTCTAAGTAAGATCCTTAAGTATCTTAATTAATCCTTTTAGTTTCATTTAGATAATTTGGGTTTGAATTTAGTTTGGATTTTGGATTAGTGTTTCAAATCTTTTGAAATTTGATTCTTCATTTCATTTCTTTGATTTGATTTATTTCTTCTTTAATTCTTGGTTTGGTTTATTTTCAATTTAGTTTAATTTGTTTCATTTGATTTTTGTTTGAATTGTTTCATTTGATTTGCATTAATATTGTGGGTTTAATATGTTTATGTTTGCTAAATTAGGTTAATGTTTGACCCATTTTTAAGTTACCTTGATTATGGATTAAGGTTTCATTAAGTGTTTGTAATTTCATTAACTTAAGGTTTAATTACTTTTAATATGAATTTTTAATTTCCTTAACCCTTAAGTATGAAATGATTAAGTTCTTTGATTTAGGATGTTGGAAAATCATCCTAAATATTTCTGATGTTTGATTAAGATTAGTTATTTCATGATTTGATGAATTTATGAATTTTTGTATTAATTATTTGATTTATATTGACTTAGGAATTTGGAAATTCAACAATTCTCAATCCAAAAGTCAATTGGGTTTGAACTTTTATGGCAAGTGGGGTTTCATGTCAATTTCATGTTTTCAATATTTCACATTAATTAGATTCATAATTAGGTATTAAGATTTTAGTTATTTCATTAAAACTTAAATTAAGCCTAATTTAGTGAAGGTCATTTAGATTTCATTTTTTTGATTTCTCTAAAGATATTTCTAATGAGGGTACATTCATAATTTTGGATATTTTCTTGATTTATTGTGATTTAATTAAATTCTAGTTAATTATTTGAATTATTTAATTCACCTAATTACCTAATTAAACATGATTTATTAAGTTCCAATGAGTTTCATTAATAATTTTATGTTAATTAGAGTTTATTAAGTTGATTTGAAGTGATTTAATCCATTTTGATCATTTATTTTATTTTATTTTAATTATTTTAATTAAAATTGAGGTTTAGGATTTAAAATTTAATATTTCTTGAATTACTTTACAATAATTTATGAAAATTTTTCTTAAGGTGTATTTTAACCTTAATTTTAGTTTCCCGAAGTTTCATTTGAATTAGATTAATGGTTTGTGATTAATTAAGATTTAATTGATTTCATTCAAAGTCAAATTAAGGCTAAAATACTTAAAATTAATTAGAGATTTTAATTTTAATGGATTCCTCTCATCAAGATGAATCAAAAAGCCAAAGTTTCCATTTTTTGAATTTGTATTTAATTTTCTATGATTTGTTGAATTTTTTGTGATTTTTAATTAATTTAAAAGGAATTTTCTTGTTTTAAGGTCGTGGATCGATGTGGCGGCCTACATGGCGGCTTCATCAGGTGGAACGGTGAGGTTTGGCCATGCAGATCTCGCGTGACATTTGCATTAAAAGCGTTGCCATGCTGGACAAATCTCGACTAGTCCTTCAATCGGGTGGTCGATTCATTTCACGGTATCCTTAAGGGTTAAAATTGGATCGTCACTTAGATCTCGACCATCCATTCCAAATAGAAGGATTGGATGATGAAGATCGATCTTGAGAACCTCGGCGAGAGACCGTCCATCATTTTTTCAAATTTCTAGTGCTCTTGGTGAATTTGAAATTTATTGCAAAATGATCAGTGATCGATTTACGAAGAATCCAATGGTTTGATCCTCATGGGGATCAAATCTCTTTCCAAAAGTACCAAAACCAAATGTCTAAAGGGTTAGTGGTGGAGCATACATTGTTTCCGGTGATCACCGATGGTGGGATCGACTCTTGCTCTCAATGTGATGATGTCATGTATGCAATTTGATGGCTTGCCTCCTGTAGATCTCATCAGACCAACTTAATGATTCCATTAGCCTTGATTGTTTTTCGGCTCGCCGACAGCGAGGAGATGGGATGACAATTCGTTTGAGATCGCCTCAACCTCTAGAAGGTGTTGGAATGTTCAATTTGATGTGGGAAACTCCCCTTTGCATTTCACCATTAAAGGGAGCTTGATGGCCGTTGGATTTGTTCATTTTCTAGCGTGCCATTGGCGAGGAGTTGGGGGAAGGGTTGCTTTCATCATCTTTACCCTTGGTGAACGATTTGAGATGAAAAGAGGGAAGGAAGAAGCTCTCCCTCCCCTCTTTTCATATATGGACGAGAGCCATATTGTATGCCTTTTAGGTGGCCAAATTTCGGCCACCGATGACGACAAGGTCATGCAAGGGGTGAATTCAATCCTCCTTGGCCTTATGAGCATGTTTGGATGGGGAATTCATAGGGAGGAGGGCATTTTCCCCTTCTTCCTTACTTGTCCAAGCTCCCTTTTTTCCCTTGGATTCTCCCTTGGAGGAAGCCAAATTCCTTTAGCTTTTTGATCCCTCCTTCTCCCTTGGAATCATTCTCCTAGGAGGTGGTCAAATCTAAGTGATTTTCATAATGAAAAGGGGAGGAATATTCCCTTGGTCAAAGATTTTCACTCCTTTCCTTTGGTATCATTTTCTTTTTACTTTTGGCATCACTATTAAAGCTCTTAGACTAATATGTGGCCACCCAAATCAAACTCAATAAGAATTTGAAGTCAATGTTCATAATTATTTGGATTATATTGGAACTTTGAATCCAATCCAAGGATTCAAAGTATTTGGTTTTGATTCAATTCTTTTAATTTTGAGTTTCATCATCTTTAATTGATGATTGATTAAGCTTTGATTTAATTAATTCATTTAGATTTGAATTAATTTTGAATTTTATTTCATTTCAACCCATTTAAACCTAAATGGATTGAGTTTGATTCCAATTGAGTTCAAATGATCAATTTGACAAAACTGGATTTGGTTTGGACTCTAATCATGCTTGACCATATGTGTGAAATGATTTGGAGTGATTGATTTCATTTAATTTCAATTGGATTTTAATTTGAACCCATTTGACCCAAAGTGAGCTTAACGAGTTAAGCTTGAGTTCCATTTGGTCAAATGACCAATTTGACCAAATTAGATCTAATGGTGAGTTGAATTGAGTTTGATTATCATTTTCAAATGATTTTAAGCAATCAAATTGAATTGATTTCAATTTGATTTGGGTTTGAACCCAATAAGACCCATTTAGGATTATTTAGACTAAGTGGTATAATTAACCCAATTAAGGCCTAAATGAATTTAAATTTCTTTAGATTCATGATCAAACATGTTTATTTGATCATTTGAAATATTTGGAATGATTTAATTTGGTCAAATGCTTGGTGGGACCCACCTAAGTCAAATCTTTGCCAAATGGGTTGACTAGATTTGACTTTGATTTAGTTTTGGATTCATTCATTTGTTTTTATTTGATTTCAATTTGATTTATTTAGATTTTATTTGATTTATTCCAAATTTAGAATTTAGGTTGAGTCCATTTAAGCCCATTAAGTTAGATCAAACCCAAGGACAATGTACTAAGTCACTAGATGAAGTGTCATAAGCAATTAATTAGGAGGCTCTAATATAAGATTAGGTATCCTAATTTTTAGAAGTGATATTAATCTCATCCAAAAATAAGGTTAGTAAATGGATCCCTAATATAGATAGTGGATCGGCCAGAGTACACTACATATATTGGAGTTGACCGAATTAGTCAACACTACAAGTAAAGGCTTGGAAGGGTTCAAATTCAGAATTTAATTTTTTTAATTTTGATTTTGTTTTCAATTTGTGTTTTGAATTTGATTGTGATAGATAGCCATAAACATGCCTATACTTATTTTGGAGTGATTCACCCTTAGGAACTTAAACTTACTAAGTTTTAAGATAAATAGGGAGGTCATTAGGAGTGGACCCAAATGATGTTCTAGTTCTAATGCAATCACTGTACTCATAAGAGATGCCTTCAAGGGACTTACTCTTATCTGAGAATAGTAGTTAGAGAGGATGCCAATTTGGACACTTTCTCTTAATATATACTCTATAATGTTTTAATCAGGGAAAAAAACCACTAGGGGATTTAGTCTTATCTGGTTATCTATTAGGAATGGGTCTTCGGAGACTTGATTCCAGCCTAAATAGCTAAGTTGGGGAGAAGGGGCTTGAATAGTTTAATCCTAAACCTCAACACTTTAACTACTAAAGAGATGGACTTAATTCGGTTTGAGTAGTCCATAAGAATGAGACCTTTAATGGCTTATTTCCATTCCTTAGTTTTTTGTTTTCATTAGAAAGGAGTCACATTGGATCTTATTCTAATGAAGTTCAGTTAACAGGAAGGGGACTTTAATAGCTTATTTCCAACCTTGGTAGCTTGAAAAGGAGAGGGATCTTAATGACTTTATCCTATCCTTATAAGGATGCCTAGTGAGGGACTTACTCCTTTGTGATTGGATATTAAAAAGGAGCCTTCAATGACTTAATCCAACTTTAGTAGCCATAATGAGGAAGAGGGGTCTTAATGACTTGTTCCTATACCTCAAATTCTGGCTAATAGGAAAGGGTCTTCATGACTTGTTCTTAACCTAAGTAGCCTATTTGACGAAAGGGGTCTTCATGACTTGTTCTATTCTTGTCTTTTAGAAAGAATGCCTACTGAGCAACAGTCTTTAATGGCTTAATCTAACCTAAATAGCTTAGATTGAGGAAAGAGATCTTTGATGAATTTATCCAAATCTCAATATTTTGGCTAATAGAAGAGGGGTCCTCTTGACTTATTCTTAATCTAAATAGTCAGTATAACAGGGAAATGGGTCTTCATGACTTTGTCCTGACCTTATCATCTTAAAGGATTCCTTCTCTAGGACTTACACCTATATGATTAGTTATTAAGGTGGGGCCTTCAATGGCTTAATCTAACTTAGATAGTTAAGGAAGACGTAAGGGGTCTTACTGACTTTATCCGATCCTCAAAATTTTGGCTAATAGGAAAGGGGTCTTCATGACTTGTTCCTAGCCTAAACAGCCTGAGTGATAAGAAAGGGGTCTTGGTGACTTAATCTTATCTTGTGAATAATAGGAATGGTGACATGAAAATGCTTACTCCAAACTTATGGGAAATTATAAGAAGGGTGCCACAAATGGGCTTACTTCCTAAGGAAAGAAAGAGTTATGCCATAAAAGGCTTACTAAGCTTATGAGAATGGTGCATAAAGGCTTACTTCAAACTCATAGGAAGACATGAGAAAGGTGCTTCATGGGGCTTACTCCCAACTTAATGTATATATAAGAAAGGTGCCACAAATGGCTTACTCGACCTACTAATGATATGAGTGAGGAAAGGAGTCATAATGACTTTTATTCTTAATCCTCAAGTCTTTTGACTAATAAGCTAGAGTCACATGGACTTAATCTTTACTTGATTAGTCTAACGGTGAGAGGTCAAGCTTTACTTCCATATCTTGATTTCACTAATACTTCTTACACATGAAGATGTTTAGTGAATAAGGTTTCAAAGATTTGAAATTTATTTTGGAAGAAGGATTTGGGTATATCTTGGACACAATGCTTAATATGACATAAGCATAAAATTTTATAATTTTTCTTTCTTCTCTTTTTCTTTTTATTTTTTATCTCAATGTCATATATGATCATGTCATAGGTCTAATCCATTTTATGCAAGATATCATATGATAATAACTAAGAATTTTAACTTTTGAGCTTGCATGACTTCTAGTTCTTAGCGGAAAATCAAAGTCAACTAGTGCTTCTCAAATGAAATTTTTTCTTTTCTTTTTTGATTGGATATGTATTTCATTTCATTTTTTTTTGTTATTTCTTTGACATTAAGTGACAGCTTATAATGCCTTCTCTTAGATTGAATTAAGATCAAGAGGTTCCTTTAGAGCTTTCAAAAGTGAATGAGAATCAAGGTAAGCAAATACTTGGCATCTCAGTTAGATATTTTTTATTCTTTTGTCCCTAATCAATAAGGGAATTGAGAGGGTTAACTTATTAGAGAAATTTAATTCTCCTGATAAGTTTGAAATTGAATTTATTAAGTTGATTTATTGTTCTTTAAAGGGTTTTATGAAATGATATTTCATAAATGGCTTTGATTAATTCATGTTTGTATTTATTTTTTTATCCTTCTAAATTTCACTACAAGTTCTTTGAAATTACCTCAAAGGTATATTTTAGGAACATGCATGCAATGATATGAATATTTTCAAATCATAATGAAGTTTCTTTTCTTTTCTTTTCTTATTTTCATATTTTCCTTTATTTAAGAGTTTCAATATAACACTTTGTAATTGAAAGTGAGGTTATAAGAATTCTTGATCGGACCCTTTGATAAATTGTCCCAATTATTTTGAGATTGAGTGATATGACTATGTAACCAAATATTTTTGTAAGGATTCAATGTTGTATGTATGCTTTCAATTATCTTTCTCTATTATTTTGATTTGACAATTTTTGGATAAGTTATCCTTAATAAGGATAATCTTATGCATGAAAGTTTTTTTTTTTGTTTTTTTTTTTTTGAAATGAAGTATGAGAAATAGGAACCCATCTTTAAGATAAAAATTTGTCTTAGTCCCAAGATGTGGGTCATGCAGATTTAATCTTTTCTTTTTCTTTTCTTTTAATCTTGTTCTAATGATGTTAGGCAACCAAGAATAATATTTTCTTCTTATGTAAACTCATCATTAACTAGCTTTTTGTTTAGCAAAATCTTGCTTTTCTTTTGAAGTTTTGACCACATTCGTCAAGAGACTTAGCTCATTTGAAATAACATCAAGCCTTAGCTTATAGGTCGCTATATATGGAGATCATTTTATTTTATTTCTAGATAAAGTAGTCTTTAAACTCTAAGGATAGTTTGATCAAGGCATCAATATCTGACTCATCAAAGAGTTACATTATTGAGATCAATTGTAGATCAACTTCTATATTATTATTTTTATTTATTTCTTTTAGCTTGTCAATTATGGATTTAAGTTCTTCTTCAAATTCTAGGGTTGCATCTTGAACTTGAAGATTATATAGATCTTCAAACATCTCTAATCAACATTCATTTAGTATATTAGAGTTCTTTTGAAGAGGAAGTCAGGACCCTGACTATTTAACAAATTTTTTTTTTATTGTAATGGTTCTATAATATTGAATCGCAAGCCAACTTTTGAGTTTCCTTGAATAGTTCATAGCTTTTCTTGCTTGTGACTCTTATCTATAGGCCACTTGCAAATGGAATCAGATTATACTCAATTGAATCTTTAACATACAAAAGATATGGTTTCATGGAAAAGAAAATCCATTCTCTTTAACCTTCCATATGAGCTCACCCAACATGGCAAAGGTCATGATGATAAAATATCTAGCATCTAATTATTTTTGTTTAGCTAGGTGCAATTCTTAACTTCTAACCCTATCACTTTATTTTGATGTGGAGGAGTTTAAAGTTAAAATTTCTACATACTCAGAAATTTCAAGCATCATCCTTTTGCTCTTGGATATAGTCCTTCCATCCTTTTTATTTTATTTATTTATTTCTTTTTTTTTTGTTCTTTCATTCTTTCTTTCTTTTGTATACATTTCAACAACATTTCAACTCTTTATAAAAATGTTACATTTGACAATTTTCCTAGATACAAGATTTACTAGGATACTGGATGTATTCGACTCTTCATCTGAATACAACATTTGATGTGATTCAATTCTTTGTTTCGATTGATTGATCATATTACTTGATGATATGATCCTTTTTAATTATTTGGTTGAATAGAAAACTTAGTGAGGTCATTTAGGATTGGAAAAATGACATTCCTAATGGCTCTACACTTATGTTTACAGAATAGATACAAACATCCTTTCTCAATTTTTTTTCATTCATTTCACTCATCATCTTTTTTTTAGCCTAGATAGGACCATCCAAGAGCATTTAAAGATGTTCCTGATTTTTTTAAGATTCTTTTTATTGTTTGAATTCTTCATCTTCAATTAATAATATGATTAAGATTAAGTTTTTCTTTTGAATTGAGTTTGCAAGATTAATTTTTCATTGGATTGAAAACTCATTTTCTTTACTTCATTAAATTTACATGGCACCATCTTATCAAAGTTAGATTAGAATTGGGCATATGAATATTCATTTTCATGTTTGTTTGATGTTAATCAATGCACCCGGATCAACAAGCATTTTGGAGATTCTCTTTTCAAAATTTTCACATCAACTAAGATGTTGATAAGTTTTTAGTAGTATATCTTCGTCATATAAGATAACCCTAGAACTTTTTTTATAGTGGAATGCCACATCAAGAAGTTGCTTATAGTTAAAGAAGGCAAATTACAACATTATGTAATGCCTTGCTTTATGGTCATTTCTTTTTAATTTATTTTTATTTTATTTTATTTTATTTTTTTTAAATAGAGCATTATAATGCTTGATTTTACAAGCAACTTCTTTAAAATGGGAAAAACAACACTACCTTTGTCGGTCCCAAGTCCGGATGTGAAAAGTGGAGGGTTGCGATAGGTAGTCGACATCCAGCGTAAAATTTGTCAAAATAATCATGACATGAATCCTTTAAATTATTTCCTTAATGCTAGAGTCACAGGCGGCGTTGTATGGCTTGAATCTGATAAAAAATGTGCTAGAGCCAGTGCGATTTTAAATCGCAAGGGTTCCACATTATGGATCGAGCAAAAGTTAGTTTATGAAACTAGAATTAGGAAAAGAACTTGAAATATAGGTACTCTTAGAGGTAAATTAATGGAATTAATAGATATTATGGTTCATAGAAAGATAAATATTTTATGTGTTCAAGAAACTAAATGGGTTGGGGAGAAGGCCAAGAAGATTGATAGTTTAAGTTTTAAACTTTGATATTCAGGTAGAAGTCTAACTAGAAATTGTGTAGGTGTGATTATAGATAAAAATTTGAAGGATAATGTTATAAATATTAATAGATCTGGAGAGAATTATAGCTTTAAAGATTATTGTTGATACTAAGATTACTAATATTATAAGTGTTTATATTCCTCAAGTAGGTTTGGATGTAAGCTCAAAAGAAAAATTTTGGAATGAATTAGAGATTAATACAAAAGATACCTCTTGAAGAAAAAAGTATTTATTGGAGGAGATTTAAATGGACATGTTGGTAGAGTAGTAGAAGATTTTAAAAGTATTCATGGCGGTTATGGATTTGGAGTGACTATGTTAGATTTTGCTTTAGCTTATAATTTTGTAGTTGCTAATACTTTATTTAAGAAAAGAGATGAATATATTATTACTTATAAAAATAGATCTAGTAAAACACAGATTGATTTTCTGATAAGAAAAATAGATCGTTTAGATTGTAAAGATTGTAAGGTCATTCCAAGTGAAAGTTTAAGTACCCAACATCGATTGTTAGTTTTAGATTTTAAGATGAAAGATTGTAAGAGAAAAATAAATCAAATTATTATCTTAGATTAGATGGGGACACTTAAAGAACACAAATAAAATAAAATATACAAGAGCTTAGAATTTGGGATGTTCATAAGGAAGCTAATATTATGTGGGAAAAGTAGTAAGTGAAATTAAGCAAGTTGCTAAAAATGTGTTTGGAGAATCAAAAGGAAAATTTTCTTTTAATAAAAATAGTTGGTGGTGGAGTAAGAGTCTGCAAGAAAAGATAAGAAATAAGAAGCATTATTATAAAACTTGATTTAGATGTAAAACTCAGAGAATTGGGAAAGATATAAAGTGACCTATAGAGATTCTAAGAAAGTAATATATGGTGAAAAAATTTAGCTTTTAGTGATTTATACAATAGATTAGATATCAAAGAAGATGAAAGATGTATGTATAAGTTAGCCACCAAAGAGATAGGAGAAGTAAAGACCAGTTCAAATGAGGTGTATTAAAGATGAAAATAATAAAGTGCTTTTCTTAGAAAAGGATATTGAAAAATAGGTGGATGAGATATTTTGATAAAGTTTTCAATGAAGGATCTAAAAGTATGATTGATTTTAGCAACCTTAATACCCTAAACAAAAATAAGAATTTTGTTTTTATCTTCATATTTGTAAATCTAAAGTTAGAGAATCTTTAAAGAAAATGAAATGTTAAAAATAGTAGGACAGAAATTCCAATAGGGTGGAAATGTTTAGGAGATCAAGGAATTTCTTGGCTTACAAATCTTTTAATATTATTTTAAAGACTAAAATATCAAATTGAGTAGAGGAAGAGTTTGTTGGTTCCATATTTAAGAATAAAGGTGATGCATAAGAGTGTGCAAATTATAGAGAAATTAAGTTAATGTGTCATACATTAAAATTATGGGAGAGAGTAATTGAGCATAGGTTAAGATGTGATACAAAAGTTTCTCACAATTAATTTGGTTTCATGCCAAGTAGATCTACTATGGATGCTATACATTTGTTAAGAGGTTTGATGGAGAAGTATAGAAAGAAAGTAAGGAGGATCTACATATGATATTTATTGATTTAGAGAAAGCTTATGTTAAAATTTCAAGAGACGTTCTTTGGAGAGTTCTAGAACAAAAAGGAGTTAATATTGGTTATATTCAAGTCATTAAGGATATGTATACTAGAGTTGTTACTTGTGGTTAAACGCAAGGAGGATTGACAAAATATTTTCCTATTTTAGTTGGATTACATCAAGGATCAGCTTTAAGCCCTTATCTTTTTGCTTTAGTTATGGATGTTCTTATTAGGCATTTATAGGAAGATGTACCTTGGTGTATGCTTTTTGCTGATGACATTCTTCTTGTTGATAAGGCTAGAGAGGGAGTCCAAGAGAAGCTTGAATTATGGAGGTCAACATTAGAGTCTAAAGGTTTTCGTTTAAGTAGATCTAAAATTGAATATATGGAGCATAATTTTAGTTGTAGAAGTTCTAGTGGTAGTGTTGTGATATTAGGTGAAGTCATTAATAAGAGTGAGCGATTGAGATATTTAGGCTCATTGTTCAAAAATGATGGTGAAATAGATGGAGATGTTATTAGTAGAATTCAAGTTGGGTGGTTGAAGTGGAGGAATGTATCTGGCCTGTTGTGTGATAGAAATTTCTACTTAAACTTAAGAAAAAATTTTATAAGATGGTGGTAAGACCTACAATGACTTATGGTGCATAATGTTGGCCAATAAAAGAGAAGCATAAGACTAAGTTATGTGTTATAGAGATGAGGATGCTCAGGTGGATGAGTGGCTTACTCTAGAGATAAAATGTATGTTGAAAATATTCAAAGATACAGAGAGTCACCTTAGATGGTTTGGCCACATAAAGGCAATCTTAGAGTAGATTATTGCTTAACAATTAAGAATGATGGGGAAAACATTATATTAACATAATGTAAATAGGATAAAATGTTTTATTTAGTATTGGTATGTTTCTACCATTTTGAATTTGAATTTAAGAATTTCCCTTTTGATATGTAGGGAAGGTCAGTCTAACTCTATCCTCAATGGATCAATAGACTTCATGATCTATTCATTTGGACGATCATCATTTAAAAGAGGACCATCTAGGATAGAAGGTGTGCTACTAGAAAGTCAAGTACGACTTGCACCTTTTACAACACAAAGAAGATTAGAAGTAATCTCAAATTACAATGAAGTCTTTAACCACCATACTAGACCTTAAGACAACATCAGATGGGTCATAAGACATTGCAAAGAATTCACCTTAGATTCACTTTGTATGAAAGCATATAATGCCTTAAATTTCTGAGCGGAGAGAACTAAGGCTTTCTTCTTCTTCTATTTGGATCACTAAAGTCCTAAGTGATTTATCTATCAACTTACGAGGGATATAAGTTTCATCTTTTACTCTGAGATATAGAAATATCATCCTTAGGATCCAATCTTAAATCATGATTTTATTAGAAGGATTAAAGTCTTCATTCATTTTTATGATTTGTCCTTAAAATTAATTAAGGCCATTTATGAAATATCAATCACTCGATGGGAGAAAATTCCCATTAAGAAATTTGATTAAATTTATTAAATTTAAATTTTATTCATTTCAACTTTAGCAGGAGAATTAGATTTTTCTTTTGCTACCCTCTCTTTTCTTCTATTGATTAGGAGCAAAATTGAGATGTTTTTATCATGTCATTTTTTTATTCACAATGTCATGGGATCTTCCTCTTTTGATGCAATCCTAAACTATAAATGATTCAGAGCTTCTGGAAGGTCTAAAAGAGGGTTATCTCCAAGTCTCTCTCTAGAATTGTATTGTCGTTACAATTGATCTTCCAAAGGCATATGGAGATGCATTAAGATTAAAACTATTTTGCTTTTATGTAAATTTCCTTCTATAAGAATAAAGGATTCATATTTAATTCTTTAATTGACCATTACTTAAAGTCAAAGCATTCTTTTGGGATGATTTTTTTTATCTATCCCACTTTTACAATTTTCTTTTGAGTTTATTCTTTTTTTGTTTATATTTTTTTTAGAATGCAATTCAAGCTTCAATCATAGTGGTAAGGGGCAATAGTACAACTATGCTTCCTTCTTTTGATTTCTTGGATTTTCTCGGTATTTAAAGGAACTCCTTCATTTCAATATACATCATTAGGTATTTTGTACTTTTGAATGTATTAGAACAAAAGGTATCAATTCAAGGACCCTGTCCCCATTCTCTTTAACTTTAATATAAAGCCAAAGTAGGATCAAAGACAAATTTAACTTTGAGATTTATTCTTGAGATTTACTTTCAAAATTTGAAGTAATTTTCAAACTTTTTTGAATTTAACATTTCTTTTCCATATTGGAATGATATCAATTTCGTCTTGACCAAATTTTGGTCTAACAAAAATGACTTAATTTTGATTTATTTCTTTCCCCCTTTTTTATTTCACGGTTTGGTTCTAGGACCCAATCGTTTACCTGTGGCATACAAAGAGTTCTAGAACCTTAGTTCAGGATGTTAGATGGGCTCAACTAAGGATGAAATGGAGAGGCGTCCATTAGGAAGAAAGCCAGTCTTAACTTGTGAGTTGCACTAGTACACTGCCGATGTATAGAAATAATATCTTATTTCTAAAGATGGAGAGAGGAGGAACAATTACGCAATGGAGTCGCCATAAAATATACTCTGATGATAAAATTTATGACACCACATAGTGTTTAGGAATTTCTTATTTGGATGATCAAATGCGTCATTAAGGAATAAACATATTATCTTGGAAAATAAATATGTTATCCTATAATGGATTCAATCATTTAATAATAGATTCCTAAGGCTAAAGGGTCTTTCGTGTACCAGAGATTTTTTCCCTGAACTACATGAAAGATAGAACAAGGTTTATTTTAAAACTGGGTTCTTGGTTCCCTATAGAGGCAAGCCTTTATAGTTAATTAAGAATACTCTTGATTAAAGAAATAAGTTGTTATTTCTAAGGTAGTTTTCAAAGGCATGATATTTGGAAGTATCAATTGGAAATGATTCAAAATGGAGAGAGTTTTTTTTTGGAATCCAAATGGGATGAAGTAGGAGATGCTTATTGATACTAGGATGCCAAGTAGACACTTCAACTATCCTATAATTGGGCTTTAAATTTTAGAATTTTAATTTTAATTTTGAATTGACATTTTTTTAGAAGTTTAGGGCTTAGATTATAGTTAAGACTATAGAAATACCTAGGATTAAAGACTTACTCCTGAGAAGGATGCGTCAGAACCTAGTCTACAAGTACTTTTGACACAAGCCAGAGGCTCGACCTAGTTCCATTTTATGTTGGAAATTATTGGCCATTCCTCTCACTTAAGAGAACTAATATTTGTCTGACTCTTCTAGACTTATAACCCATTTGGAGGGGCTGCCAGCTAACACCACCTAAGCGTATTTTAAATCCATGATGTCAAGTCTCATGAAAGTAAGATGGCTAGGCTATTGCATTTTAGGAAAGGAATTTAAGAATCCTAAACTCACTCCCTAATCTCTAGGATCATATAGTGTATAAAATACATCTAACTAATGCACATTTTTCAAATTTTTAAATATTTTGATTCATGATTCATTTGAGATCTTGGGTATGCATTTTTATGTTTAATGTCATACAATTAGAAATGGTTATGGGCCAAAACATTAAAAGAAAATTGACTTCTCCAAGAAGGTAGTCATCCTCATAGATCAGATGCCCCTTATGTGCAATGAGAAAAGTTGCCCAATCAAAGATTAAAGCAATATGATTTCATGGTTTCAAGACATAATTGTTTCTAATTGATTTTAAGTTTTGCCTAAGGCTTTAGTTTATGTGAAGTTTAAAATTTTTTTATTTTTATTTCAATTATTTAGATTTAAGTTAAACATAAAATTTAATCTTTTCTATGAGTCTAATCATCCAGGCATTCAATCAGAGGAAAGCACAACACAGAAAGAAACCTAGAAAATGAGGTTGATTCTATTGCACCAAAATAAATCAAGCCAATTTAATTTAAGAAAAGGCCAATCACGAAATGTTGTACTGAAGAAAAGCAAACATGCAAGCTCTGCCTTTATATAGCCCAGCCTAGAATTACAAGCTTAGATCTATGGTGTTCTTTCCAAGATTGTCTCCTTCTTTAGGGACATCCATTGGGCTTCATAGGAGACCACTGCACCCATTTTCTAGTAGGACCAACTCACGCTAATCCTAGACTCCATAGATCCTAACCTAATTCTAAGCTCAAATTTATATTTTTATTTCAAAATAAATTCTTAAGCATTACAAAACAAATGTAAACAAAATACAATAGTACGTGACAGTTATATTTCACAAATATATGGGCTTAGCATTAGCTGCTTGTCAAACCCTTCTATCTTATGGGTTATGCTTAAGGATTTTAAGCAGAAAATGGCTTTTTTTAATTTATTTATGATAGTAACTTTTCTAGCATAGCTCCATGCGGAAGACAATGTTAGGTTTAAAAGGAACATCCTATCATTCAGTCTAACGAGCAAACAATCTTAGACATGCAATCTAAAAATAGTAGACATGTGACCATATCACATCACATCACAAGGAATCATAAAGAAACATAGAATGACCTAACCTAAGTCTAGGGTTCGTGACTTAATGATCTAGTGTGTGAAGTAACAGCTTATGTAGTAAGACTTTGCTAAGCCTCTTTCAAGTTTCAATTTGGATTTTGGGTTTGTTTGAACTTTACCTTTGGATGGTTTTAATTCAAATGACTTAATGATTTGTTTTCATTTTCATTTCACTTTTATTTGGTTAAAGTGAAGTTTAGGTTTTCAAGAATGAAGAGTATAATGGATCTCACTTTTGGGTGAAACCCACTTCATTCAACATCCTAACTCCTAATGGAATGAAACCTTCATCCTAAGATGAAGATCCATCCCAAAGGTCTAACTAAGATCCTTAAGTATCTTAATTAATCATTTTAGTTTCATTTAAATAATTTGGGTTTAAATTTAGTTTGAATTTTGGATTAGTGTTTCAATTCTTTGAAATTTGATTCTTCATTTCATTTCTTTGATTTGATTTATTTCTTCTTTAATTCTTGGTTTGGTTTATTTTGAATTTGGTTTAATTTGTTTCATTTGATTTTTATTTGAATTGTTTCATTTGATTTGCATTAATGTTTTGGGTTTAAGTTATGTTTATGTTTGTTGAATTATGTTCATTTCATTTAGTTTAATTTATGTTAACCTAAGGCACTTAAGTTAATGTTTGACCCATTTTAAGTTACCTTGATTACAACAATGTTTCATTAAGTGTTTGTGATTTCATTAACTTATGGTTTAATTACTTTTGATATGCATTTTAATTTCATTAACCCTAAGTATGAAATGATGCTTTAAGTAGAAAGTTCACTAGTATTGCATCTTATATGATTACATCTACCACTAATTAAAGAATTTGAGAGATTAAAATTGAAAGTTATTTGTTCAGTTGATGTGGATACAACATTCCTATCACAGATGATTATTCACACTTACTAACATAAGAGAATTAAGAAAGCTCAAAAATCTTATGATGAGTATGTAAGAGTAATTGATTAGATTCAGTCAGCAATGAGCTAAGTTATCTGTTGATGATCATGGGGTGTTGACTTGTGGGCATCAACTTTAGGTTCCTACTAGAGGTGGTTTGAGATGGAAAATATTACACGAGGCCTATTCTTCTGGATATACTATTCACCTGGTGAGTATTAAGATTTTTCATGATTTAAAGCTAATATTTTAGTGGCCTAGGTTAAAGCATGAAGTGGTAGAATTTGTTTTGAGATGCGAGACATGCTAGATGATAATAGAAGAGCATAAAAGACTAAGTAGTTTTTTACAGCCATTATTTATTCTTGAGTGAAAATGGGAGGAGGTCATTATTGATTTTGATATGGGTCTTTTTAGATCCAGATAAGATCATGATGTAGTATGGATTGTGGTTGATAAATTGATGTAGTCAATACATTTTCTTCCTTTAAGGTGAGATTACGTTGAGAAGTTCTCACATTTATATATTCATGAGATTATTAGATTGCATGGGATATTGAAGGTTATCATTTCTGATCACGATGGTAGATTTATTTCTAGGTTATGACAAGGTATTTAGGAAGGTTTGAGGACTAAATTAAACTTCAATATAACTTTTCACTTACAACAGATGTGTCGAGAGGACTATTGAGGTGTTGGAGAGTCACTGAGCTTATAAGCACTTGATTTTGGATTTTCTTGTAACAATAGCATCTAATTGAGTATTGATATAACTCTATATAAAGCATTATATGTTTGGAGGTGTATATTGCATTTATCTTGGATAAAGGTAGGTGAGAGAAGATTAATGAGACGAGTTAGTAGATGATGTCATTAAGAAGATCATATTGATCGAATTGGTTGAAATCCCACAAGATAGATAGAGAAAGTATTATAATCCCAAGCATCGAGCAATTAAATTTCAGGTGGGTGGTTTTGTTTTTTTTAAAAGTTATCCATATGAAAGGTGTGAGTAGATTTGATAGAGAAGGTAAGCTGAGTCTGAGATTTATTTGGCCTTTTGAGGTGATTAGTAAAGTTGGCTAATCTACTTACAAATTATTGTTACCCAATCATATGTTAGATGTGTACGATGTCTTTCATGTATCTACATTAAGGAAGTAGTTATTAGTGTCGATCATATAATTTTTTGAGAATAAGATTGAGATAACTTCTAATTTGACTTATAGAGTGGAAGAGGGTATTTTGGCGCATGATGTGAGACAATTGAGAACAACTAGATTCCTATGATTAAAGTTCATTAGAAGCATAGATCGAAAAGAGGAGCATATATGAGACAACTTTATCTAAATTTATTTGATAGCTAGTTAATTGTGAATGTCGAGGATGACATTTTTCTAATTCTAAGGAGGGGAGAATGTGACTATTGCTTACAATACTTGGATAACAAATAATAACCTAGTTTATACCATGGTAAGACTTGCATGTTTACTTTATGTTCAATAATTTTCTATGAGCTTTTGGAGTTAATTTTATGTCGGTTTATTTGTTGATTTTTTTCTAGAATTTTGATTTGTTAGAATTTTGATATGATAATTAATTTGTTTAGATGTGTTTTGCCGATTTAGCGCCTTCACCATATTGTAAAACACTCTTTGAATTTATTTTAAACATATTTTTTTTATTTTTATTAGAATTATAAGTAGGAAGATAAAAGGTTTGTTAATAGAATTATCTTCTTTAAGAAATTTGTACATTTTTGTGCAAGTGAGTTTTTTGAAACCAAATAGTTTCCATTTTGCAATCTGTTTTCACTAGTGTGTTCTAAACATTATTGTGGAGTTTTTATTTGGAACACCATACAAATCTTGAGAGTTCTTATTGAGATGATCAAATGCATAATTAAGGAAATAATAAAGATTCCTAAGGGTGATGAGTTTGTAATGTACTAGAGATTTCCCCCTTGAATTATATGAAAAAGTAAACTAAAGTTTATTTTAGGTATGATTCATGGTTCTCTATAAGAGCAAGCCCTTATAGTTAACTACATCTTAGAAGAGGCAACTCCCCATAAGAAAACTCTTGATTTAAAGAAATTAGATGTTATCTTTATGGATTTGAAGTTGGTTTCAAGATTGCTAAATAGAAAGTCAAATGCGAAACATCAAAGGACAGTTCTTCTTGGATTTCAAATAGGAAGAAGTAAGAAGTGCTTTGATATTGGGATGTCAATGAGAACTTCAACCTATTATATAGTTTGAATTTATAGTTTTGAAAGAAAATGTTATTTTGTTATGAATTAACATTTTATTAGAATGTTAAAACTTATATTCTAGTACAAGGCGTAGAAAAGCCTAGGTGAAGACTTACACTCGTAGTAAAGAGAAATGGTTTGCTTTAGAACTTAAGTCTAAAGTGCTTAAAATAAGTTAAAAGCTTGTCTTAGTCTAATCATATAATTTTGAAAATTATTAGTTCTTTGTCATTTAAGAAAATAAATCTATCTTAACTCTTCTAGACTTATTTCTTGCTCGAAGGGTCTGCCAACTAATACCTCTTAATAATTTTAAATCTATGAGTTCGATCTTCTGAATGCAAGATAGTCTAAGCCATTGTTAATTAGGAAGGGAAGATCAGAATCTAAACTCACTCTTTAATTTTAAGATAATGACTTGCATGTTATACATCAAGATAGCAAATAAAATTTTAATTCTTCTTAAGTATTTTCAAACTTATAATTTGGAGGTTTTAGATATGTAAATTATGCTTAAGATGAGATGCATTTAGAAATAGGTTATGGGCTAAATCAAAAGAAAGGGCAAGCATTCCTAAAAGAGGTGGTCATCCTCATAGATTAGATGTCCTTTTATGTGCAATGAGAGAAGGGCTCTAATTCACGAGATGAAGAAGAATATGCAATTATGATTCCACTAGTTGCTTTTAATGTTTTATCTCTAAAGTTTAACAATGTGAGATTATGAGTTGTATTATTTTTATTTAAGTTTATTTAATTTAATGTGATATAATATTTAATTTAATTTTAAAGCCTAACATAAATCCAAGCTTTCATCATAACACAATAAACACAGAAATAAATTTATAAAAATTATGCAATTTTATTGTGCACTAAAATAAATCATATCAATTGAAATTGAATTAATAAAAAGGCTAGTGTGGGCGAGTGACATGCGAAAAAAAAAGACGGTCGAGCTGCTCTTATACATTCCAGCCTAGAACTAAAGTTTGATATATGAGAGTCTTCATTTAGTTTCTTTTTTCAAAATTGTCATCTTTTTTAGGAACCTACTCTTCAGGCTCCATATGGGACCATTAAATTGTTAGTCTGCTCCTACTAATTCTAAATCTCAGAGATCCTAACTTAATTTTAAGGTTAGCATAAATGGTTTGCAAAGCCCACCTATTCTAATAGTTATGCTAAGAGATTTATGCAAAAATCACCTCCAAGTAAAATATCATTTATAATAAATTTTATTATTACAACAATCCCTTGCGCACAACTCATACATAAAATAACATTAGTCTAAAAAAATCATCCTAACATCTAGAGCTAGACAAACAATTCTAATCATCTTGATTAAAATAGAACATCACAAAATAAGAAAAAATATAACATCATAATTAATGCATTGGCCTAACCTAATTTTAGGATCGATGACCTAATATTATAGTGTGTGAGAAAGAGATAAAGTGGTATGACTGAGGTAGACTTCTTTAGGCTTAAATTTTAATTTGATTTCAAGATTTGTTTAATTTATCATTGAGTGGTTTCAATTTAAATGGTTTAAATGATTTGGAGTTTCATTTCTAATTTTAATTTATTTTGATGTTAAGTCTTATTTTAGATTTTAAAGAGTAAAAAGAAGATTAAGCCTTGCTTGTGGCAACATTTGATTGACTTAACACCTTAGTTCTAACAAAGTGAAATCTTCACAAAAGGATGAAAATTCATTCGAAGGAGTCTAAACTAATTATCTATTCATTTTGATTAATCTTTTTCAATTTCTCATTTAAATGATTTAGTTCAATTAAGTTTAGCTTCAGTTTTAATTGATTTAATTTGAAATACAAATTAAGTTTGTTATGATTATTATGATTGAAGTTAGGGTATTAATATTTGATTTTATAATATTCAATTTTATTTTGGTTGTTAGGTTTTTCATTTTGATTAATTTTATTAGATTTCATTGGTTTAAAATGATTATGTTGATTAATTTTGTTTGATTATTGTTTGAATTTTGTGTGTTTGAATGCTAACATTTAATTTAAGTTAGTTGATATATTTAAATTAAATTAAATTTATTTCAATTTGAAATTCAAATAATGATCAAATCTTTTATTTAGTTTATATTTAAAGATATATTAAATTCATTAAATTTTATTATTTCATGTAGTTTATTTTGTTTAGATTAATTTGATTATTACTTGAATTTATGTGATTTGGGTTATTTTTGTGATTTTACTCTTTAATTAAGTTTTCTTATAATGACTATGATGATAATTCCATGATTTAACGACTCATTTTTTTCTTAGAGGTTTTTTAAAGATGAATTACTTAAGGCATTAAATCTAACTTAAATAATTCTAAATCCATTATGTGTATGTCTTAGGAATAATTGATAAGTTATTCATTTTTATATAAAAATTTAATTACCCTTAAAATACTAAATGAATTTTTTTATTCTAATTTTAGTGAGTTTTTATTTAAGTGTTAATTTTAAAGGCTGGTTAATTATAATTTTTAGCTCAATATTCAATTTATTATGTTTTCTATTTCAACCCAACGATTTTAATTAACATTAATTTCTTTAATCATTTATTAAACTTTACTAACTTCAGAGTGCTTGAGAATTTTCCTTTAATCATTTGATGTTGATTAAAATGTTAAAATAATTTTATGAAATTTCATAATTTTTATAATTTTCTTATTTATTATTCAAACTAAATTTCCCTAGGAATTTAAAAATTCATAACTTTTCATCTAGAAGCCATTTTTCCTTGAAATATTTATGAAAGGTAGGGTTCCATATCAATTTCACTTCCCTAAAATTTTATCTTAATCACAGGTGTATTTTAAGATTAATTAAGATTTTAATATTTCTAATAAGTGTAAATTAAGCTTAAAATATTAGATAATATTTAGGGCTTCCAATTCTTTTTTATTCTGCAATGAAATGTGAATGGAGAGAGGGGTTATTTATTTATTTTGGATTATTGATTGATTCTTTATGAATTATTGAAAGTCAGCCTAATTTGATGATTTATTTAGTTTAATTAATCATTAATTGAGTGATTTTTATTTATTAATTTTGAGAGGGTTTTGATAATTTTTTTGGATTCATAGGTATTAATTATGGTAGTGCAAATTGTTTCCATATTTTTTGTCTAATTTTCTTAGTTTAATATTAATTTATTTTATTAAATTAGACTCTTAGACAAAGAAATTTTATAATTCAATCCATTAATCATTTAAACATGAAATTTTATCGTAGGTGGATTCTAACATCATTTTCGATCCCTAAAAGTTCAGGTTAATTGGATCATTATTTTAGAATTAATTAAAGTTTTATGATTTTCTTTTAAAAAATTAAATCAACATTATTCAATAAAAATTCTACCTTTTGGTTTAATGGATTATTTTCATCGAGCTAAATTCATAGAACCCTCATTTGTATTTTTTTTGTTATATGTTTTAATTTCTATAAAATTTTGAAGTTTATGGTATTTTTTGTAATTTTTTAAATATAAAAATTTCTATTTTCTTACTTAACCCAGTCAGCGCCAATGCGACGCTGACTAAGCATCTCTTTTGGTGTGTTGGCACCCCATTGGGCCATAGTGGATCCACCTCAAATGATAACATGTTACATAGGATTTGTCGGGATCGTTCAATCAAAGATCAGATGGTCTAGAAGTGATCCACAGTTTCTTAAGCAATTTAAATCAAATGATCCTTCTAAATCATGATCATTCATTCCAAATAAAAGGAATGGATAGTTGTGATTATCTATGTTCTTGCCGTTGAGAAGCAAGAGCCATTTGTTTCTAAGGGTTTATTTTCAACGATCTAGGCAGTGTAATCTCAGGATTTTGATTGCAAATCGATCAATGATTGACTTATAATCAATTTATACAATTTGATCTTGATAGAGATCAATTTCACTTCACAAAGGACCAAACCATTAAAAGGGAGTGATAGTTTTGAGGACATACCTCATTAGAGCCACTGTCTGATGGCTTTGGTGCTTTGAAAAGCTTACTCACATCAAGATGAACCTCTGGTGAGGTAGGCTCAGGTTGTCTCCCTGCCAATCATCATGGACACCAAGTTCTGCCTCTTTGTCGTTGGCCTTAACAATTCTCAGGCTCACTGGCATTGAACCCTCAGTGAGGGTTCGATCACATTTTGTTTCTCACCTAGAATGTGTATGGAGAGTCAATTGTGGGGGAGGAATGCCCCTCTCCCATCTTCTTATGCAGCCATCCCCTTCGCCACTGACTTTCACCGATTTTTAGCTTGCTCGTGGTAGGAGACATGGATGAAGACATAATCAAGCATCTTTTTTCCTCTGGAGTGTGTTTGGAATGAGGAGAGGAGCACTCCTTTCCTCTCTTCATGCTTGGTTGACCCCTTCTCCATTGGTGGAGGTGGTTAGCTATAGAGATGGGAGACTTTGGAAGCTTCCTCTAAGAGGTCCTCTTATCTTTGAAAATGAGCTCAACTTCTTTCAACTAAGGGATGAGGAGGAGATGGGGTTTGTTGACTTCATGTACATTGGCTTTGGAATTTTCCTAACATCTTTTCACCTCCTTAACTTCACCTCATCTCTATAGCTCCACCACATCACCCTTTTTGGGTTGTTGTTTGACTATCAAAGTCAAGCTAAGGTGGGCTATTAGTTGGGTTTGAATTGATTTGAGTTTGGTTTGGAGTTAAGTGCTTAAGTTTAATTAATTTGAGTTTGAATTGATTTGGGTTGAGTTATGTTGAGTTAATTTGATTAATTATCATGAGATGATGATTGAAATTATTGTTGATTGTCACTTATGGGATTTTAATGAGATTTAGGCTAGTTTGATCCATTTGACCTAAATGGGTCAAGTTGGGGTCTCCTAGCCTATCTAGCCTTTTTAAGATTCATATTTGTATTGAATTATATTTAATTGATCATTTTTTATATTTATAATTGATTGACTTTGATCAATTTGGATTAGATCTAAATTAAACCCAAATTAGCCCATTTTGACCTAAATGGGTTGAGTTGGGTTTATCTAAGCCAAATGACCTATTTAACTCAAACCAAGGTGCGTTTGGGCTTCAAATATGTTTAATTGAGCATTTAAAATAATTTGTATCAATTGATTTTAATTAATTTTGGTTTAATTTTGAGTTTAACTCATGTGGACTCAAATTAGGCATAATGGTTGAAATTGGGTTCACTTGGAATAATTTGATCAAATTAAAATCAAGGAAAAGTTGAATTATGTTTAACTATTAATTTAAAATGATTTTAATTTTTAAATTTATTTTTATTTTTATCTAATTTGAGTTTAGGCTTTATAGGGTCTATTTGAATATACCTAGGTCAAGTAACCCAATTAACTCATATGAGTCCTCACTAGAATCATATTTATTTAGATTCAAGTTTAGGCAAGTTTGTTTGATGGTTCTAAGCCTTTGGGTGTTTTAGTTTGATAAAATTTTAATTGGTTCACTTTTTAATTTTGTGGGCACACATAAGTCAACTAAGGTCAAATGACCTAGTCCTCTACTTTATATCCCATTTGAATTCAATTTTATATTAATTTATGTTTGTACCTTGATTCAATGTTTTTGTTTGATTTAATTTTTTATTTGTTTTGATTTTATTTGATTTTTCTTAGACTTAGGTAATTTTGAGCTTAAATGGGTCAATCAAGTCAACCATGTTAGTTACCTCAATCTAGATTCAATTGAATTTAGAATCCAATTCTAATATGCATAATTTTAATTATTGAATTATATTAAGTTTGGATTTGATTAGGTTCACCTAGTCTAATTGGGTTAGGTCCTAATGGGGTCCAGGTCTTGTCATTTTAAGATGTTTGATTTTTAAGTTTGATTTCGATTTTCCTTTTAGATTTTATTATTAAGTTTTGTTTTGATTTGTTGTTTAATTTCTATCCTAGTTCAGATTATACACCTAGTTATTAGATAAATTTCCCTAAATGCCCAATTAGGAAGCTCCTAATCTACTATTAGAGATTTTAATTACAAAGATCAAGAAAATGTTAATGTTATCTGAAAATAAGGTCAACAATCATGTTTTATTTATTAATTATTTTTTATAATTCTTTGTGTTATATATTTTAAGATTTGAATGCATATATATTAGAAGTTTTAATAAAATAAATAATTTTAATAATTATATATATATATATATATATATATATATATATATATATATATATATATATATATATATCACATCCCACTTGAATTTCATTTTCTCCCATCCTTAAATGGTAACTTTTTGAGAAAAAGGGAGAAACAAAAAGAAAGAGGATATATAAAGTGCAATTCGGGGTTATAAAGCCAATTTGTTGGGCTAATTGGCAAAATTATCCGACTCTAGGTAAGATACTATTTACCTACTTGATTTCAATTTCAATGTTTGTGTGTGTATTTTGGTATTTTATTTTATTAGATTTCATTCACACTCAGATTTATGAAGATGTACACATTTTTCACCATATAACTTTTAATATGCTATTGAATGAATTATGCTAAACATATTAATATAGAAAAACAAAATTTTCATCGAGTATTTTATACTATATAATATTTTATATATTTTTGTGAGTATATTGAGCTTGATAAAAATTGCTATAGAATAAGAAAAGCTTCAAAATATTGTTTTGGATATTGCATTTAAATGGATTTACAAATTATGATTATTGGTGTATGCACACAAATTTACATACAATTTCTACTACTAGTTGTACTCACTGATATTTATAAATTTTTACAACATATTTGATGATATTTATATATATTGAAAATGGTAATATTCAATGCTTATGTATCAAAGTATTTATATAAAAAGAGAAAAAAGGTGGGCAAATACAAGTGGCTCAATGAGTGTATTTTATGTGCATTTAAGTGGAGTTATAAGGGCAAGCCCACCTATAAAATTATCCATATATTTATTTTGTATGCCTTAATAGATGTGAATAAATGGAGATATAAATGGAAGTGGAGATATAAGATTCAAAGGGAGAATATGAATAAGTGAAAGTATAAGTGGAAATGAAGGTATGAGGAGGAAAGAAAATTTATAAAAGAAATGAATTATTATTTCACATTGTCTTATTTTTTTTGATATCATGTGCTTACACTATTGCTTGACATATGCTTATAATGTCGATATTAGTTTTATATTGACACTATACTTGATAAACATGTGACCTATGAAATGTTATTTTAATTTATCTAAAGTATATATTAATAAAATTTTTTTTATATTTATTATGTATTGAAAACTATAGTAGATTTTGAGTTGCCTACTAAGTTGTGTTTTATTATTTTATTAGTAGGTATTTTTTTTTTCAGGATAGTAAGGCTGGTCAGTAGATCTATTTGTTATTGTTAAGAGCGACATAGATACATTGCTACTTTAGTTATATTCTTTTGATGATTATGGTGCTATACATATTTTGTTGGTGAAAGAATTATACCGAGATTATTATATTTATTTTTGATTGTATAGTTGTGATATGATTTAATGTTGACTACTTTTGTTTTATAATATTTTGATGAAAATAGTGTGTTTGTTAAATTTAAAAAATCTTTTAAATAAATCTTGTGTATTTAATTAATTTTATGATCTTGACATGAGTTGTGATAATTTTTTTCTTAAAGAAGCTTAGCCACCATAATAGACTTGTGGGTTGCTAGAGCATAATCAATCTAGTGATTCTTCTTACTCTAAACTAAATCTAGTGAGGGGTTGTCCTAGATTTCAATCATAGAAGCTTTTCCACTAGTAACAATAAGAAGAAGAAGAAGAAGAAGGTACCAATTTCAATCCCTCTTCTCCCTCTCATTGAAATAGATCTTCTTAGTGATGTTGGACACTGCAAGACTTATTAAGTCATGCATTAGATTTTATTAATCTTTTTAAGCTTCCAAGTGAAGGAATTATTTTAGGATGGTTGGAATGAGAGAATTATAGGTTACACATGAGTCGCGTTGAACATAGTTTAACTCATTTTCCTTATACTAGCTTGATTGGAGTTTGAAGACAATCTCACAGCCAGTGGATCTATTATAAATAGATTCTAATAGCTGAGATTAAGCTAGGTTGTAGATTTATCCAAATCGTGTACTTTTTTTTAGAATTTTTTCTAGATTTTTTTTTACTTGGGATAAATTACTATACCCTAGCTAAAATTTGTACAATAAAAGGTAAATGAGGAATTTATGAAAATGTTATTATTACCTAAATGTTCATGTATTTTATATCTTTCTTAAAAAATTAATTAATTTTTTATTTTACTTATTTGAAGCTCTAAATTGATTGAGAAAATTCTCATAGTTATTAAAGTCTTACGTGAATTTTAAACATTTCATAAAATCTCAAGGCCATTTGAGTCAGATAAAAGTTATCATTTTCTAAACTAATAGTTCAATGTTTAATAATAATAAAAATTAAAATATTTTTTAAAATTTTTTAGAATTTAAAGTGCTATTTTGATGCTTTTTTATAGTGTTCTAAAATTTATTGAGATTTTTAGAGAGTATTTAGCCCCTTCATTTAATTTAAATCTATAAATTCTACTAGTTTTAATTTTTTTTAAATATTTAATAATGTCAAAAAATTTTAAATAAATTACGCTGAATTATATGGAATCAATAATAGTCCTTGAAATATTTTTGAAAGTTTTAAAAATTAAATGCAAGCTATTTATAATTTTTATTTGAAATATCCATATTTATAAAAATTATTACTTTGCCTTTGGTGGTCTTATGTTCATATCAAGCTTCTAATAAGTATAATTAGTTATTTTTAACTTAATTTAAATTATTGAGAATTATTTGATATTTTCTCTTTTTCGAATAATAAGAATACCCATTTTCTTAATTATTCAATTAATAAATTATTATAAAATTTTTTAAAATTTTAATTTTTTTTATTAACTAAAGTTATATTAGGAGATCAACTAAAATAATTAATAATAATGATTATTATTATATTATCAAAATAATATCAATAAATATTTTTTTTGAGTATTAAAATTGTTTATTTCATTAAATAAATATAATTTATGATTTAACTTTCATCATTAAAATCAAGTTTATCCAGAGTTAAAAAAAAACTCATTAAAATATAATACCGGATCAACGTGCATGCATTTTATGAGTACATTCATCTGTGTATTAGACTATGAGGCATGTAATTCATTATAGTGTCATAGTAATTCATCACACTTTCATCATTAAAATCAATCAACTTATTCATAGAGTATATACTTTGGGATTAGAGCCATGAAAGAATTCTTAAGTTTATAAGACTAGTGTATCATAATACTATTTTTTAAAAAGAAATAGGGATATTCAACCAAACCGTAGGGCCAATTAAGATTTCTTGTTATTTTTGGTAAAATTAATGGCACAATGACCTACCTAAGAAAACAAACCTAAGTAGCAATCCATTACCAACTTTGCATAGCTTCCTCTTTCTTACTAATCATGAAAAGGGTTGGTAACTCTAGTCTTTCCACCACTCTAAGTGTTGCCAATTTTAACTTTATAGTTACAATTTAGAACCCTTCCCCTCTAGTATCTATCTTCGTGCCTTCTTGCTAATAGTTAGAGCCATCAACCATCTTCCCCACTATGAGCCCCTCAATGGCATCTAATAAGCCCTCAAGAATTGAAGGTATGAGCCTTTGATTACTATCAAATTTATACAATCCACTGGTGAAAAATTAGAGGTCGATTGATGTTGGGCAATCTTAATCAATTATTATTCTTATAAGAGTAGATTAAATAACAAAAAAATTGGTGTTGGATATTAAGAAATAGCGGTAATAACTAGCGAGGAATTGAACCGAGTAATAGTTGATATCAAACATAAGTAGTGGTTGATGGTCAATTTCCAACCAAGGAAATATTAAGTGCTAGCATTGATTGAAGATTGATGCATGGTGATGACATCCATGGACATGAATATTAATTGTAATCCCCATTTGGAGGTAGAGATGATGGTTATCAATGTTTGTGGACAATCCTTTTATGTTGGACAAAAAACAAACATCATGTGATATATATAAAGAAAGTTGACTTTAGTTGATAATGGATTTATGTTGATGTTGGTCATCCAGGTAGGTTAGTGGTATTCATTGGAGTGTGTTCAATGGTGGCCAAATTATAGGCATCAATGTCAATCAATAATAAACTGATAATGAGCATTTATATCTTAGTAATGAAATGTACCATATCACAGCAAGAATAGGCACCTGATTTGGTTCAAACAATAAATGATAGCTATCAACCAATATTGATGTTCATTGTTGACTAAATGATAGAAAGCATTGTTATTTGTCTATGACATACATTAGTTTTAGTCAATAATTAACATCGATATTGGTTGATGGCTACTATTAAATTAATACATTATAGTGGGTTCCATGTTAGCTAGCAACCAATCCTACTTGCTAGTATAGCTTTAGAAATTTTAAGCTTTGGAAACTCTCCAACTGAAGCTCTTTCCAAATGCATAAAGATATGGACTATTTATAAATTTATGGAGTGAATCTACTACTTATTTCGATCATGAATGAAGATACTCCACCAAATAGTTTGAATATCTTATTCTCTCAATGATTTTAGATTTGTGTGATTCTAGGTTAATCATATTAATCTCATATAGACACTCATTTAAATATAAGAAAGTTGACTTTGGAAAAAATTTAATCCACAAATGACCTCACATTTTTAATTATGTGAATAGTATTTAATTTGGTCTTTTTAAAACATAGATGTTGGTGTTATTGACTTGTACTCATCCAACCGTATTTTATTGAGGAGAAAGTTATTGAAAATAAAATTTATAAGATCTTGGAGTTGATTTTGTTTTTGTGAATTATCAATTCATCTCACTTAAGACAAATTAAATGTGAATTTACTAGCAAAGTGAAGCATTAATAATCTTTATTTTTCAAGCATTATTATTTTAAAATTTATATTAATTATTTTTAATGAAATTAAAATATAAATATTTAAGGAGTCTTTAAGATATTTTAATATTCTAAAATTTTATTAATATTTAAATACAGTGATTTAAATTATAAAATACTTTTCTTTTAGTAATTTTTTTATACCAATCAGCAGTAATCAAATTCCTATAAAGATGAAGCTTTAATCCATCGCCATAATTGCACTAATAAGGTTGACACCTGTGACAAGATATATTTGGATCATTAATTGGACACATCATTGTTGGCATCACCACTAGTTTTGACTAGTAACAGTTATGAATGGATGCGGGCAAACAAGTTAGTTCATGAAACTAGAGGTAGGTTAGGAACTTAGAATATAGGTATTCTTGAAGGTAAATTAATTGAATTAATAGATATTATGGTTCATGGAAGATAAATATTTTATGTATTCAAGATACTAAATGGGTTGGGGAGAAGGCCAAGGAGATTAATAGTTTAGGTTTTAAACTTTGATATTCAGGTAGAAGTCGAATTAGAAATGGTGTATGTGTGATTATAGAAAAAAGTTAATGTTATAAATATTAATAGGATTAGAGATAGAATTATAACTTTAAAGATTATTGTTGATATAGGGATTATCAATGTTATAAGTGTTTATGTTCCTCAAGTAGGTTTGGATGTAGGCTCTAAAGAAAAATTTTGAAATGAATTTGAGGGATTAATACAAAATATACCTCTTGAAGAAAAAGTATTTATTATAAGAGATTTAAATGGACATGTTGGTAGCGTGGTAAAAGATTTTAAAAGTATTCATGGTGGTTATGGAATTTAGAGTGACTAATGAAGAAGGTAGGACTATATTAGATTTTTATTAGCATATGATTTTGTAGTTGCTAATACTTTATTTAAGAAAAAAGATGAATATTATTACTTATAAAAATATAGTAAAACACATATTGATTATTTTTTTTAAGAAAATATATCATTTAGATCAAAGATTGTAAGGTCATTCAAGTGAAAGTTTAAGTACCCAACATCGACTATTAGTTTTAGATTTTAAGATGAAGGTTGTAAGAGAAAATAAATCAAATTATTATCCTAGGATTAGATGGGGACACTTAAAGAACACAAATAAAATATTTTTAAGAGCAAACTACAAGAAATTAGAATTTGGGATGTTCATAATGAAGCTAATGTTATATGGGAAAGTAGAAAGTGAAATTAAACAAGTTGCAAAAAAAATGTGCTCGAATCAAAAGGAAAAAAACTTTTTTTAATAAAATAATAGTGGTGGAGTCGAATGTGCAAGAAAAGATAAAAAATAAGAAGCATTGTTATAAAACTTGGTTTAGATGTAAAACTTCAGAAGTGAGAAAGATATAAATGGCCATGAGATTCTAAGAAAGTAATATTATGTATATATAAGCTAGCCAACAAAGAGATAGAGAAATGGATCTAGTTCAAGTGAGGTATTAAGATGAAAATCATAAAATACTTTTCTTAGAAAGATATTAAAATAGGTGGATAAGGTATTTTAATAAACTTTTCAATGAAGATTTGACAATACGATTGATTTTAACAACCTTAATACCCTAAAAAAAATAGAATTTTATTTTATCATCATTAGTAAATTTGAAGTTAAATAAGCTTTAAAGAAAATGAAATGTGGAAAAACACATCCGATGATATTCAATAGAAGTGTGGAAATGTTTAGGAGATCGAGGAATTTCTTAGCTTACAAATCTTTTAATGTTATTTTAAAGACTAAAAGATGCTAGATGAGTGGAGAAAGAGTTTGTTGGTTCCTATATTTAAGAATAAAGGTGATGCAAGAGTGTGCAAATAATAGAGGAATTAAGTTAATGCCATACATTTAAAATTATGGGAGAGAGTAATTGAGCATAGGTTACGATGTGATACAAAATTTCTCAAAATCGTTTGGTTTCATGACATGTAGATCTACTATGGATGTTATACATTTGTTAAAAGGTTTGATGGAGAAGTATAGAGAAAGTAAAGAGAATCTACATATGATATTTGTTGATTTAGAGAAAGCATATGATAAAGTTTCAACAAATGTTCTATGGAGAATTCTAGAAAAGAAATTAATATTATATTCAAGAGTTGTTACTTATGTGCAAACACAAGGAGGATTGAAAAATATTTTCCTATTTCTTGGATTACATCAAGGATCAACATTAAGCCCTTATCTATTTTGCTTTAGTTATGGATGTTCTTATTTGGCATTTACAAGAAGATGTACCTTGGTGTATGCTTTTTTTGCGATGACATTCTTCTTGTTGATAAGACTAGAGAGGAGTCCAACAGAAAACTTGAATTATGGAGGACAACCTTTAGCTAATATGCATCTAATCTCACATTGTTCGAGTTAATAAAGTCTTACAATTATTATGAAATGGGTTCAATTAAGTCAGTGCATAATTAAATGAACTCACCATAAAGCTAAAGTCACCAATTAATAAGTTATAATTTGTAACTATTGTCAATTCAAGCCATGACCCTAAATATTTATTTGATATTGATCCATTAAATTTATAAATTGAAGATAAACCCATACTTGATCATGAGATTATTGGGCATGCTTAAGGAACTTAGTTATCGTTACCCAAAACATTCAAAGCTATATGCCACTCAAAGTAAAGCACAAAAGACTTCAAAAAGTATTCAATAATTAGTAAGGTATATTGGTTTAGTAAAAAAAAAAAATAAATATATACTAATAATTAAGAACCAATAGTTTACTAGATTATATTTATTTAATCAAATATAAGTTATATTGTAAAAAAGATTATTGATCAAAGTTGATATCAAATGAAAAATAATGAAGTTTATAAAATGATTGTTGGTTTCCAAGAGTGCTCTTAATTAGCTTTAAAGATATTCTAATTAAATTTTATTTGAAGATTATTTGATTATTTAATTAATATTTTTAATTATTTAATAAATACTTCAAATATTTGATTTAGACTTATTAGGAATCATCATTAATGAGTGTCAAGACCTTTCTCATAATGGACCAATCAATTATAAATCTATTAAAATCAAATCAAATTTTCTAAATTTAATTTTAAAATTTTTCAATTGGTTTTTTAAGATTCACTTGATCAAAAGTATTTTATTAATACTTAATATATCCCTAAAATCTATAAATCAAGCATTAATTCAAGTTAAAGCGATATTCAATCAAATTCAAGACTCAATAAGATAAGTTCAATAATGTAGAATCGGATCAAATGAGCCCAAATGAGCTCAAATCAAGCTCAAAAGTCACATATAAAATTTCAAGACATTGTTTGGATGATCACATACTTCCAAATTTGGGTTTATAATTGAATCGAAGATTTAGAGGGAATCCAAAGAGCCAGATCACTCAAATCCAAGATCTTTTGGATGGTCAAATCAAAAAAACTATCTATGATCGAATGAATCATATACACCATCCGATGGAGTGTTTTGAGATTTTGGCTATAATAACCAAAATGCCCCTCTCAGAATCCTATAAATAGGACCCCATTCTTGTCATGAAGGGAAGAATGAGCTAGAAGTGAACTTGGAAGAAAGCTGGGAGAGCTAGAAGTTTGAAGTTTATCATCACCATCACTCGATTGAGCTTATTGTCGGCCATTGTCACCATCAAACATTCCGCTATTTGTAACTTTGACTAATTTTCATTGCAAGATTTCTTACATACAACCTTGTAATCGCTATCGGATTCAAACTTTGTACTCCAAAGTTGATATATAGTGAAGCATTTTCTTGGGCTAGGCCCTGATTTTTTACCCTCTTTGAGATTTTTTGCAATTATAGTTTCTTATTCTCTTTTTAACTATCTATGTGCATGTTAGATTTTTATACAAAGCTAAGGTGTGAAGGTTTATTCTACCGTTACAAGTTTTTCGGCATAACAATTTACTATCCTGGGAAAGAGATTTCATTACATTATCATGTCAACAACAAATTTCTTACAAGATCAAAACCACCAACCAAGTAGAGCACTTCATACTTTTAAGGAGCTTATGCGAAGAATGGAGGAATATCAAGCTCAATCCTTCAACTCTTACTAGAGGTGAACAATCGAGAATGCCAACACAAACGGAGGAAATCGACCATATCAAAAACATGATAGAGTTAATGAAGAACCCCTCATGATCATGTAGAAATTCCTCCATATCATCAGATATGGACCATGACTATCGTTAACTCATTCTACTCATCTCGATCAACTTTCATCCCCTACCTCTTTGATGGGATTTCACCCCTTTCATGAAACAACTCGTGAAGTTATTGAGATGAAATACAAGCCTTGTTCGAGATGAATTTTCATTAAGAGATAAATAGTTTCCCTTCATAATATTCAAGAATCTTCTCCTTTGCATGATATGGTTCTTAAAATTGTGGGTTTAAACTACCTAACATTGAACATTATGATGGAACCTCTCCATCCTTATGAGCACATATCATTCTAACTATTATGCATATTCAACAAGCCCCGTGCTTTGCTCGCTAAGTTTTTATCACTCTTAAAGTAAAAGCTGTACATGGTTTTATTCCCTCCCCCAAGGGACCACTCTTAACTTTGCTCATTTAACTAAACTATTTGTCGAACAATTTATCTCAAATCAAGAATCATCAAAGACACTTCTCATCTTTCAGTCTAAAATGAAGGAGAAACCCTCAAAGAATACTTTCAAAGAATCTCTTGCTTCGTCAATTAAAAGATGAGCTACTAAGGTGTCTTCCTTAGGTCTTGAGCTACTACTCTTCATTAATGCAAGATATAGTGTGATCTTACACTAATCTTATTTATGATTTGAGTCACAAATTACATTGATGAAATTTTTTTGTCATAGAGACATTTGAGAATAACTCTGTAAGTATCATCGTAGATCTTACAACAGCATCTCAAAACAAAAAAAGAAAAATATTCAAAAGATCGACGACATTACGACACTTCTAGATATACTCCACTAAATACGTCTAGGGCTGATATCATAATGGAGATTTAGAATTTTGAATATCTCAAATGGCCAAACCCATTGAAATCCAAATGGAAATCAATCACTATATTGTCACTTTCACCATTCAAAAGGCATTCAAAAAGCTATTCATCTAAAGGAAGAAATTGAACGTTTAATATGATAAGGACATCTGGGATGCTACTTGTTAGAACAATAAATAGATCATCAAAAAGGAGATCAGAGGAATCATGGTAAAGAAATCATTGGAGTTATTGGTAGAAATATCACAAATACTATCTAAGGAAAGATCTCACTAAGGCAAGTGACTAAAGAAAGTTAAGTTTCTTCTTTACTCTATTGAAATTGTTATAATTTTATTTTCCAAAATAAGTTTTATTATTAATGAAATCTTCCTTATTACATTCAATAAAATCACTTAAAAGATATACCCATGAGGAATATATTGGAAGCGATAGGATAAGTACTCACTAGAAAGATCTCAAGGCAAGTGGTAGACAAAGTCTCCACATAATTATGAAGGCACGAAGGAAGCCTCGATGGGAAGCTAAAATGGACAAGTCACTAGAAAGACTCTAAAGAGAGCAAGTGGTTGTCTCCAATCAAAAATCTAAGAAAGCCTCGAAATACATGTATATCAAAACTTTAGAAGGAAAAAGCCCAAAGGTGCGGATATATAAAATCTTAGAAGGCTGCTCAAAATTACAAAAAATTGAAAACCTCAAAGGTGCGTACATCAAAACTCAGAAGCCTAGATGTTACATCAAAATCTCATAGCCTAAAATTGTATATCAAAACTTAGAAGGCAAAAGCCTGAAAGATGATACATCAAAAAAGAATAGGTGAAAGCCTAAGGTATGTACATCAAAATTCATTAGACAAAAGCCTTAGCAGATTTAAAGGAAAAGCTTAAGGTATAGAACAACGAGGAGGATAAGCTTATTGTGATTTTTATGAGGAATAATACTAAATCATTTAGAAAATGAAATTTCTTAGAAGATTATCAGTATCGCTGATAGTTAGTTACATCATCATCTCATATCTTGTTGTCAACTCTTGAACAATATATTGAGTTTAAAAAATCAATTTTTATAAACTATTTGATCGTCTAAATTTCGAGGACAATGATTTTAAGGAAAAAAAAGGAGCCTTTATGAATTCACCCTTGATTAAGGATTCTGATTAATTGATTTAAAGGAAAAAAGTTGTCATTATGACATGGGCCTTGATCACCTAAATTGACGAATTTTATCTCAAGAGAAAAGTCATTTGTATGAATAAGTCTTGATATGAAATTTGAGAACATATGCCTCTCGAGGAAAATGATCCTCTCCATTATGAACTAGAAATTCTAATTGGTCAATGATAGTTAATGCCTCTTTCGAGAGATTAAATATGATTATTGATCGTACAAACCCGAGGTAACGAGATTAATGTTTGAGGAAAAGAGCTCATTTAAATACAAGTTAAGGTCTCCTTAAATGATTATTTGATATAGTGAAAATTCTCAAACCCATATCTCCCTTACCCTTTTGGGTATACTAACACACTTCAAATTCTTTTAAAATAAATAAAATAAAAAATAATTTCATATCTCATTTAATTTCAACTTTTAATGATAAATTTTTTTAGCATTTTCATTAAAAAAAATTTCATCTTCTTAAAAAGAGAGAGAGAAGAGAAAATTATTAATATTTTAAATTAAAAAAAAAACTCTTTGTATTCCTCATTTAAAATAAAAAAAAATCTCTTCATATACCTTATTAAAAAAAGAGAAAAAATAACTCTTCACATTACTAATAAAAAAACACTTTATATTCTAAAAAATAAAAATAAAAAGTCTTTACCCCTTCTCTCTCTGTCTCTTTAAGTCACTCACATAAAAATAAAGAAAAATAATATAAAATGATAAAATAATTTATATATTATTATTTTATACATATAAAATAAAATAAATAAATATTAATAAATTATTAGTAAATAAATAAATAAATTTAATACATGTAATATATATATCATATATCTTAAAAATTTTTAGTTAAAGTGATTTTATATCTTTTTGAATGAAATGAATTTTTTCATCCAAAAAATAATTAAATGATATATCTCTAAAATTATAAATCAAGCATGGATTTAAGTTAAAGTATATATTCAATCAAATTATCTAAGATAAGTCCAATAATACTAAAATCGGATCAAATCGAGCCTAAATGAGGTCAAATTAAGTTCAAAAGTCACATATGAAATTTCAAGACACTAACTGGATGATCACATGACTTCCAAATTTTCTTATATGAATCGAGCTTTGATGAATGAATCAACGGCCTAAAATCACCAAATCAAATACTCGTTTGGATGATCAAATCACTAAAAATTATCTATGATCAAATGAATCAATATACACCATCAGATGGGTGTGAGATTTTGGCTATAATGACCAAAATCTCTAATCCTATAAATAGATCCCATTTTGTCATGAAGGGGAGAATGAGCTAGAAGTGAACTTGGAAGAAAGCTAGAGCCAAAGTTAGTTTGTCATCACCATTTTAAGCTTGAGCCGCTATTGGCATACTCATAACAACCGTTACACCCCAAATACTGCTATATAGCTATTGTAATCCGATTTTGGAATTTTCATTATCAGGATTTCTTACATACAACATTGTAATCCCGCTATCGAAGATTCAAACTTTGTACTAAAGTTGATATATTGAGCATCAGGGAGGTGTTTTTACCCTCTTTGGGTCCAAAATTATAAAGTTTCTTATTCTCTTTTTGTATTGGTGTTGATTTCCATACAAAGCTAGGTGTGAAGATTTATTCTACCATAGTTTTTTGGCGCAATACTAATACTTATGAAGAATTAATAACTTATTAGTTTTTATTAATTTTTTTAATTGTATATCATTGATATTGAATGAAAATAATGGTGTTTTTTCTGGAAAATTTGAGGGCAAAACATCCCAAGAGTGGAACCACCAACATAATGAAAATGGGCAGAGTAAGCCCCAAGGAAACAAGACATGGAAACCAAACACTCTAGCAACCCATGCATGAATGAGGACCAGGACCAACTAGTGGGGGAGAAGGCAGGCTTGAGAGAGAGCACAAAACCTAAAATAGATATATCAGGAAAACTAAAATGGGGAAAGTGGTTTACTACTATAGTAGATCAAGGAAAGCTTCCCAAAATTTGTATTTATGGTTTTAACCTGAGGCCAAGATTCTTTAGAAATGGGTGAATTTTTTCGCCACTTTGGATTTAATTGCAAGGGAGAAGGTAGTAACAACTTTGATTGGTAAATATTCTTTTATTCCTTCACCAAATAGGGTGACTATAATCAATTTAACAAGTGTAGTCTCTTCAAGACTTTATGATTCATAAAGGAAGCAACTGATAGAATAGAATGGAGAGTCGGGTGGAAAATGAAGAAATTACCATTAGGCAATAGAGACCTGATAATGCTTAGAGAGTAGGGACAACCAAAAAAGAGGTGAATTGGATTCTTTTTAATGTTTAAGTAATAAGATAGATAATTTATAGAAAATATAATAATGTTACAAAAAAAAACAAATTTATAACAAAGCCTTTAAACCAAATGTCATTTATTAATCCACAATTTAGAACCATAAATAATCTTTAAAGACTATTTATTCCCAAAATTTATTAACTAATATTGTCTTGTCATGTAAGCCAATCATAATGATATTTCATAGAATTTTTATAATAAGTTAGGTATTACCCAAATTTCAATATAAGCCCACATGTAGAGTCCTTAATTATGGAGAAACATTATAACATTGCCTTTGTGATCAAAAAAAGAAGAAATGGCACCATCTCCCAGAATAAAAACTCTCAAATCTAGGTAAAATGAAGCTCTCTCCAAAGTAAAATTTTCTCCAAATGAATCTATTTGTTCATGCACCAATTCAAAAGAAGTATGAATTTCCACAAGACCTTTGTTTTGCATAAAACATTGGTATTGAGAAAGTCATACCCATTCTAGGAAAGTAGTCGATCCCAATGGGATAACTTAACACATATGAAAAGAATTTCTTATTTTTTGAGGATGCATTTAAATCATAAGAAGAGATGAATAGCTTTATTAATGGAGGAGCAAATAATTTAGTCTACCCCATAAAAGACCATTTAATTTTTACAGCCAATTTGATACTTATCAAAAGACAAGAAGTGAATAGATTTGACAATTTGACCAAGGTATTTAAGAATACCTCCATGTTCAAATATTACATATATCACTACATTCCATGAAGTGGGAAAGCATAGTAGAGATTTATTTCACCTTAAGACATTAGGAAGAAAAGCACCCAGACTTCATTGAGTGCCTCAAAGGAAGGTCGACTCTAAAATATCATCATTGAAAGATGGAGATGAGACAATTACACCTCAATCTTGAAGGAAGATTCAATCACTTTCCTCTCAAGAAGACATAGATATCCATAATGACAAAGAGGAAAAAAAAGAGAACCTACCTTAAACCATTGGAAGATTTAAAGAATCCATCCAAATGAACATTCAAGATTATAGAAAAAGAAATATCAGAAATACAACCATCAATCCATTCCATAAAAATCTTGGAAAAACTTTTTAAGGTGATGACAATTCTTGAACTATCAAAGTCTTATGAAGTCAATCTTAGCACAAAATTATTATTGAGATGGAAGGATAATTGAAATTTCTAACCATAATATTTTCATATGTCTCTTCCTTTAATGAAAAAACTAGGAAATGAATAATAAAAAAAATTCTTTTTAGAATTACTTTGAATCACATTGTAGAATGTGTATTAAGAAATTTCTATTATGTATTTGAATGTTTTATTGGGATTATGATAGCATTATGCTTAAAAATCAATATTTTTATAAATACACAAAGGAATTATTTTCTAATAATATCCCAATATGAGTGAAAATTAAGTAAAAATAATAATTTATCTTCATTTATACTTGAAGAGATAATAATCTATGTAATGATAATCATTAATTTTCTTTAAAGGAATTTTATATCGGGGAATCAAACAAAAAAAATAAATTTTATCAAATCTAGAACCTAAATTCAAAACTAAATTGTAAAATAAATTGAATTATAAAAAAATTTGGATTAGTTGATTTTTTTTTTGAAAAATGCACTTAGCAAAATCTCAAGCATTGTATAAGTGATGTAGAACATCGTAAGGATCCAAAAATTAAAGCTTAAGGTCTATTTACAAGATCTCAAGCTAAATCCCAAGAAAATTCAAAAAAGAAGAAGACTTAGCCCATTAGCCTGCTAAGGCCCATTTTATGATTTCATCTTTTTTTATTTATGTAATTTTTAATTTTCTTCTAGAAACTCTATTTTTAAAATTTTGCATTTAAAAATTCAAAGCATTACATGTGAGGTGGTTAAATCCACATAAAATAATAGCATGTGAAATAGGTGGATGGCATAAAATAATACAGCAATTTAATGCTTCACATTAATGTGACCACCCACCTTTCCCTCGATATTTTGAATTCTTTCTTTTGAAATATGCTTGTAATGGTTATAAATATCCCCTTACTAGAATAAATCTTTTGGCAATTACAAATTATTTGAGTTATTCTTATAGTTTGAGAGCTTGGTGGCCAAACCTTGGCAATCCTTTGTGGGAGCTAGTTATCCAACATATCTTCTTCCTCACTTCCAAAGTTCTCTCAATCTCACCAAAAGAAAGAACACCCACCTCCATCAAGTTTGGTATCATAGTGAAGCCTAGAAGGAGCAAATTTGATCAAAGTTTGCTTCAACAAAGGGAGCATCATAAGTGTTGGACTTATTTTCAAACTTGTGAATTTTCTTGGACTTGTGAAGTTAATTAATTTTCTTTTATATGATTTTTAAATACATATTAGTAGCTTGGAAAGATATATATTGCTTGCAAGTTTATGGTGATAGCATAAAATTTTATTAGTAAGCTTCATTATATATTTAAGTCATTTTAATTGTGTGAACTTGCATTAAAAAATAAAATAATTTAAGAGAGCACCTTAGTGGTGAGTATTTCATCACCTAAAGAACCTAGCCATTAGTGCAAATAAAAATCTAATTACTTGTTTTATTATCTTTGTTATTATTTATGGTTAATTTTAGAAGTTTTTTTGATTAACTTATGATAACTTACTTTCTTAAAAAAAGAGGCTTGATAAATTTAAGCATTTTTTTCATTTCATTAAAAAAATATAGAAAATGCATGCATAATAATATAAGTGTGTAAATTTGGTGATTTTGGAAGCTAAATAGAACTTTTTCAACAAGACCTAAATTGTCTAAGGAGAGCTTGGGATTTAAGTGGTCTTGTACCCCCCTCCTCACACGGAAGGTCTCTTAACTAAATTTTCACTTTGATTGCACAATTATATTTGTTTATTTTATTTTTTTATTTTTTTTTGATTCCTTTTCATATATCTTTTCTTTCTTTAAAAATCTCATGGCACTAAAATCTATCTCTCATGATCAAGTTGAAAATTTGACTAGATTAGTTGATGCCTTAGATCTTAGGATCCATGATAATGAATTAAAACCCAACAAATATTAGAAAGAAAGTAAAAATCAAATGCAAGAACATAAACAACAAATGCAAACTTTTTAGCTCATCTATAAAATAATAGAGTACCAACTCCTCCTCAAACTCAAACTACCGATAGGGATAAACGAAGAAGATTCATATCCAAACCATAGAGAAAACCAACCACTTAGAAGACCACCAATTGCTTGGAATGGTGGAAGGGGAGGAATTTATTTTAAGATTATAGAAGACTCTAATGATCCATCTCAAAGAGTTAAAGTAGAAGCCCCAACTTATGATGGTATACATGACCCAAATAAATTTATTGATTGGTTAGTTCAAATGGATGACTTCTTTGATTAGTATAAAATGGATGATTACAAAAGGATTACTTTTGCTAAAATGAAATTAATAAGGCATGCTAAAATTTATTGGACAAATACTTTAGTTAAAGAACAAAGATTAAGAAGGACAAACCTCACTTGGAAAGAAATGAAAGAAATGTTAAGAGCAAATTATTATCATAGGTATTATGATAAAAAGTTACATAGTCAATTATTAATGTTGAGACAAAGTAATCATTTTATTACTGAATACTTGAATACTTTTGAAGATTTAGTTTCTAGAACTGTCTTTGTGATTGGCAATTAGCTAATAAATTTGTTATTGGACTTAAAACTAACATTACAAATGAAGTTGAATTATTTGACCGACAATCTATAAAGGAAGCATTTCATTATGCATTATTGGTTGAACAATAAAAAATATGTTTCCATCTCTAAAACTAAAAGTCAAGTACCTTTCATTTCATCCCATAGATCTATTGTTAGACCCACCCATCTAAATGGCCGACCCTTTTCCTAATACTTCAATTGAAGGGAGCTCTAAAACATTAGGAAGTACTATGTTTTAAATGTCATAAAAGGGTCATATGCAAAATCAATGTAAAGCTCAAATCTTATTTTTAGAAGAAGTTGAAAACCCAATAGATGATAATCAAGAAAAGTTTATGATGACACCCCATTATCGATGAAGAAATAGAATTAATTGATGACCCTCATGTTAATGTGATGAGATGTCTTCTGTAATAAAATGGCAGAAGATTGGGAGAGAAAGAACATTTTTATGTATGTTTTATAATGAAAAGAGATGATATATTAGATTTAATCTGAAGCAAATTTTTTTCAAAGATTGATCTAAAAGTGGATATCATCAAATTGATTAGATAGATGAGTGGAACACTTTTAAGACCCACGATGGACTTTATGAATGGCTTGTCATGCCCTTTGGACTTTCAAATGCTCTAGCATTTATGAGATTAATGTTATTCTTAAACCATATATAGGTAAATTTTTGGTGTGTATTTGATGATATTTTTTTTAAGTGAAAATGAACATCTACAAAAATCTTTGAACTTCTTAGACAAGAAAAATTATACATTAATTTAAAAGTGTTTCTTTTGCAAGAGGTAATCTTTTTTAAACTTTATACTCTTAAAAAACTCCTTCTAAAGTGAAAAATCTTAGATTGGCCATAAAGTTTTCTGAAGTTAGAAGCTTCCATGGTTTAGCCACTTTTTTATGATTTATTAAGAATTTTAGTACCATTGTTGCTAAACCGATATACTAAAATTAGATAAATTTTGTTGGTAATGCAAAGGCCTTAGAGTAAATTAAAGTTCTTATCACTTCACCAATCCTTAGGCTTCTTTTCTAAAGCCTTTGAAGTGACATGTGATGCTTAGAATTGGGATAGGTGGAATTTTAAGTCAAGAGAATCATCTAGATTCTTTTGAAAAGTTAAATGAAGCTAAAACAGATATTCCACTTATGATAGAGAGTTTTATGTAATTCAATCTTAAGGCATTACACTATCTCTTAGAGAATTTATACTTAATTGATCACCATGCCTTAAAATTCATTAATACTCAAAATTAAGTCATAGGCATGCAAATGGGTTGAATTTTACAAGACTACTCTTTTATTCTAAAGCATAAGCTGGGTGAGAAAACTGTTGATGCTTTATCCGGGTAAACCTAATGATTTCTTAGAATTGAGAATCCCGATTTGATAGGATTAAAGATGATTATATTGTGTTACTTTCACCTAACTTATCTTGAACACCTAGATAAACCAATAACTTTACAAGGGACATTCTTGATACAAATGGATATTTATATAAAGAAAATAATTATGCATTCCTGATCTTCTCTTGAATTCCTTATCAGCTACATGTGGGTGTATGGTCATTTTGGAAAGGATAAGACCATATGTTTATTAGAAAATAGATTTTATTGGCCTTCATTAAAAGATGTTCAAAAATTCAATATTTAATTTGTATAAAACTATCAAACAAAGGTAGAAAATACCTTTCTTTATAGCCTTGGGAAGACCTATCAATGGATTTTATTCTAGATTACCTAGAGCTTCGAGGGCATGATAGTATTTTTATTGTAGTGGATATGTTCTCAAAATGGCTCATTTCTTACCTTGTTCAAAACAAATGATGCTTCTTATATTGCCAAATTATTTTTAAGAAAAGCGACTCCATGGTCTCCCTTTAACCATTGTTTTAGATAGAGATGTTAAGTTTGTCTCATATTTTGGAAAATATTATGAAAATTATTAGTACCAAATTAAAATTCTCTTCACACCCACCTATAATGGACAAGTAGTTAATCATCTTAGGAAATTTGCTTAGATGTTTGGTAGGTAAAAGTTTAGAAATTGGGATTTATTACCAACCTCAAAATTTGCCTATAATAGTACTATATCTAGAACTACAAAAAAATCACCATTTGAGATAGTCATGTCAAACCCACAACCATAGATATAAACCTACCATCTCATGTATTTTGATGCGACATTCTCATTTAAAGATTTTCAAAGCCTCCATGAAGATATAAGAAAGCAAATTACTATAAGTAATGATATGCTTCAAGGCAAATCATAATCGCTCAACAAAAGAATATAAAGAAGGTGATTATGTATTGATTCACACATTTTGGTGTTATCAAACCACTAAATATAAGAAATTACATGCGAGCTTGTGGTCCATTTAAAATTCTCAAGAAAATTGGAACTAATGCTTATCACCTTGATTTTTCTGATATGTTCATTCATCCTTATTAATATTGAAGATATTCTATCATATGAAGGAATTAGAAAACCTCCACTTGTTGTCTAACTCTTTAGAGATATAGCAGTACTTGAAGCCCTCTTCTTTGAAGTTGACTATATTATCACCAAGGAAGCACCCATTAATCCAGCTTCAACATCATTTTCTAGTTCATGAAGAATAAGCCACCATGAAGACACATGGTTGACCACTGATTTGGAGACTTTAGCCCCATAATTAAGTAGAAGACTTCTGATTTCAACTCACGGGCGAGTTCAATTGAGCTGGGGAGTTGATGTAGAACATCATGAGGATCAACAAATTAGAGGCCCATTTACAAGATCTCAAGCTAAAGCCCAAGAAAATTCAAGAAAGAAGACTTAGCCCATTAGCCTGCTAAGGCCCATTTATGATTTCATCTTTTTTTATGTAATTTTTAATTTTCTTCTAGAAACTCCATGTTTGAAATTTTGCATTTAAAAAATTCAAAGCATGACATGTGAGGTGGTTGAATCCACATAAAATAATAGCATGTGAAATGGGTGGATGGCATAAAATAATGAGGTAATTTATTGCACATTAATGTGGCCACCTTTCCCTCCATGTTTTGAATTCTTTTTTCTTTGAAAGATGCTTGTAATGGCTATAAATAGCCCTCTTATTAGAATGAAGGAGATCTTTTGCAATTACAAAATTTTGAGTTATTTTTATGGTTTGAGAGCTTGGTGGCCAAACATTGGCAATCCTTGGTGGGTGAGCTAGTTATCCAACATATCCTCTTCCTTCACCTCCAATTCCCACGTTCTCTCAATCTCATCAAAAGAAAGAACGCCCACCTCCATCAGAAAGCCATGATATTTTAGCTCTCTGCTTCACCCAAAGGCTTTCCATTTTAACAGCCTCCTGATATTTAGAATTTATATCATTCAAGCTTTTGGGTATAGTGGAATTTGGTGGGCTCCTTTTCTAGTAACTTCATATACATCTCCTGATCTATTTTAACATTCAAGATTTGCTGCTCAAGAGGGGAGGGATCCATCATTTAATGTTTCAAGGCCTCTTTAACCGATTGTAACTTTTTGAGAAGAACCATAATAGGGTCCCCATAGACATATTTGACCAAGCCGCCTTGACCAAAGTCTGAAAATTTGGGAGATTGACCTAATAATTCCGAAAGATAAAATGGTGTTTCCTAGGGTACTGATTGTTTAGAGATATGATCAACGGGGAATGATCCGAGGATAAGGGAGGGGGCACCTTGTAAGAGGAGGTAGGATAAATGTGCAATCAGAAGGAGTTACACATTATTCTATCAATCCTTGACTTAATAGGGTTATCCACCCGAAGATAAGACCATGTGAAGAAAAGCCCAGAGCTAGTAAGGTCCATTAACCCAATATCATTAACACAATCTTTAAAATCAGATAACCGGTTAGGGGGAGCAGGATTCCCTCCCATCTTCTTATGAGAATAAAGAATGATTCTAAGAAAATCCCCAATGAACATTCATAGTGCAGAAATTTGGTGAAGGGTTGTCCAGAGTTCAAGTCTTTCATTGGCTGCATTATGAGAATAAATCCATGAAACAAAGAGATTCCGGTTGAAGGGAAGACTTATTTTTCCGTGAATGAGTTGAGAGTTGATGATGATGGAGGTAAAGGAGAGAACATCTGGGTTCCGCTTTAACCAAATTTGACCACCAGAAGATTGATTGAAGTTGTCACAGCTGTCTTCTAAAGAGAACAATGTAAGTTTCTTCATAACTGCAAGATTAACAAGGGAATCTGAATTTATCTTGGTTTCCAAGATACAAAACATATCAAGGTGGAATTCCTTGACAATACGGGCCTGACCATGAACTGCCTTCCATCAACAAACCCCTCACATTCCAGCTTCCAAATTTGGGGAGGGACATGGAAACTATTTAATAATTTTTACCTTTCTTCTTTGTCTTTTGGACAAGGAGGGAGGCATTATTTGAGGATTTGAGAGTATCTTTCTCTAAGAGAATCTTCTTTGGAGTT